>PVJN01027385.1:0-28136 GCA_004026805.1 Lasiurus borealis
TTTCTTCATCCATCTCCTCCCAGGTCTGCCAAGACATCAGAAAATGCTGAGCACCTATGGAAAATCCTGAACGCACTCCGTCTGTTTTGTCTGTTTTTCATTTGATGTTTGTGCTGTTTTTTTGGTACAATAAACAAGGTAAAAGCAACGAAGTAAACAGTGTGAGGTTTAAAGAGTTTTTAACAAATGAACAATGCCTAACTATGTTCTGTTTTGAGAATGTGAATCTTTAGTTTACACTGATAGTTGAAAAACACGGCATTTGGATGGCGGCCAGTTTTCCAGGGTGAATAAGCACCTCGAAAGGGACAAATATTTTTCACAGACTGTCAGCAAAATGGAGGCTCACGTATTTTAAAATAAATACATAAAAAGGGAAGAAAGAAAGAGAAGAGAAGGCAAGGAGACCCTGCTGACCTTTAGTTTCCAAATGAGTTTAAAACAAGTTTTTCTATTTATGTTTACTGCTTCCAAAGCTTTTTAACTCTTCGGTGCTGCTGTTCTCAGAATTAGCTTTTCTATGTCACTCTTGAGATTGAACAAGGGACCTCACTCAGTAGGTCTCTATTTCCTCATCTGTAAAATTGAGGTAATTATAATTCCTCACTTCCAGGCTAATTATGGGAACTAAATGAGTTAATGTATTCAAAAGCTTAGACCAGAGAGTTCTGTATAAATATTACTATCACCCTGTCATCACCGTCATCACTACCATCACTATCATCATTATCATCAATGTCAATGTCAGCATCATCACCATCATCACCATCGTCATCACCATCACCCCATCATCAATACCATCATCATCATCACCACCATCACCATCATTGCTACCATCATCACTACTGTCGCCACCGTCACCATCATTGTCACCATCATCATCATCACCACCAGCCTCCCCACCACCACCACCATCACCATCATCACCAATAGTTACAAGCCTTATCTGAGGAGGCATTGAAAGTAGGTTTCAGGAAACCATTCTCTGGTTAGTATTAGATAGTGACTCTCCAGTGGAGGGTAAGCTTGACTGTTGAGCATAAGCCTAAAGTATCAGCATATTGCTATTGTCCTGCCTTTCACCCCAATGAGGCACAGTACTTGATGTCTACATACCCCACACACCCATGCATTTGACTTCCTTCTGAAAATTCCCTACATTAATTCTGCTCTGCTGTGAGGATTGTGACATAAAGGCAGCTAATTGGCTGGGAAATTCTCAAGAATCCAAGCAGGCTTTCCCTTTGGTGTGTCACTGAAGATTCTGGTGTCGCCATGGGTTGCCTCCCCGCCCTGTGTTGCCAGTGTTGTAAGAACAAGCCATATCCAAAGTCCTGCTTCTGCCAAGGTGTCCCTGATGCCAAGATCCGCATCTTTGACCTGGGGCGGAAGAAGGTGAAAGTAGATGAGTTCCCACTCGGTGGCCAGCTCTCCTCCAAAGCCCTGGAGGCTGCCCGTATTTGTGCCAACAGGTACATGGTGAAAAGTTGTGGCAAAGATGGCTTTCACATCTGAATGCAGCTCCACCCCTTTCACGTCATCTGCATCAACAAGATGTTGTCCTGTGCTGGGGCTGACAGGCTCCAACGGGTATGCGGGGTGCCTTTGGAAAGCCCCAAGGCACAGCGGCTAGGGTCCACATTGGCCAAGTCATCATGTCTATCCACACCAAGCTGCATAACAAGGAGCATGTGACTGAGACCCTATGCAAAGCCAAGTTCAAGTTCCCTGGCTACCAGATAATCCACATCTCCAAGAAGTGGGGCTTTACTAAGTTTAATGTGGATGAGTTTGAAGACATGGTGGCCGAGAGTGCCTCATCCCAGATGGCTGTGGGGTCAGATACATCTCTAATCATGGTCCCCTGAATGAATGGCAAGCCCTGCACTCGTGAGAGTCTCAGTGCTGCCCCCACCTTACACCCACCAATAAATAAACTTTCCATCCATAAAAAAAAAAATTCAAGCAGTGCCCTAACCAGTTTGGCTCAGTGGATAGAGCATCGACCTGCAGACTGAAAGGTCCCAATTTCAATTCTGGTCAAGGGCATGTACCTTGGTTGTAGGTACATCCCCAGAAGGAGGTGTGCAGGAGACAGCTGGTCGATGTTTCTCTCTCATCAACGTTTCTAATTCTCTATCCCTTCCTCTCTGTAAAAAAAAAAAATCAATAATATATATTATAAATTTCCCGATGGAAGCTAAGAAAATACAGTATCATAATCCTTCTTTTTATTTATTTTTCTAAATCCTTACCCGAAGATATGTTTTTATTGATTTTGATTTTTAAATAGAAAGTGGAAGGCAGAGAGAGACATGGATGTGAGAAAGAAACATCCATTGGTTGTCTTCCATATGCTCACTGACCCAGGACCAAACCGGGAACTTAGGTATGTGCCCTGACCTGGAATCAAACCCTCAACCATCTGGTGTACCAAATGACGCTCCAACCAAGTGAGCCACCCAGCCAGGCATTGCCAGGCTTGCAGGATGCTAACAGTGTGGACTCTAAGAGCAACATTAGAAATAGTGTCTCAGTATGTCCCAGTTGATCCCAGTCAGCCCTGCTTTCTGCAGGTTTCTCTATAGTGCCTTCTCTCATTGCAATAATGTTATAATTTGGATACTACATTATATGATCACCTTGATTTTGAGTGCCTCCTATGTTCTTTTTGCTTTTTTCTATTTTCTTAGCTTCCATCAGGAAATTTATAATAGAGTAAAACAATGCAAGTGACAAAGCACCATCTCAGGTGCTACCTTCTCCAGAGAGGGTTTCCTGCTGCCCAGCATGGGTCACTCAAAACAGGGTCTCACCGGAACCGGTTTGGCTCAGTGGATAGAGTGTCGGGCTGAGGACTGAAAGGTCCCGGGTTCGATTCTGGTCAAGGGCATGTACCTTGGTTGTGGGCACATCTCCAGTGTGTGGCGTGCAGGAGGCAGCTAATCGATGTTTCTCTCTCATCAATGTTTCTAAACTCTCTGTCCCTCTCCCTTCCTCTCTGTAAGAAATCAATAAAATATATTTAAAAAAACACACAAAATAGGGTTTCACCTGGCTTGAATCCCCAACCTTGTTACTTGTCCAGCACATGGCAGGAGGGCATTAAATATTGTCTCTCCAACAGGAAGTTGAACAGCCCACCCCTAGCTATGTAGGTAATGGTGGTCCTCCTAGCCACGGTGAAAAATTAAAGCACTTCTAACACAGACATAACACACCTCGCTCTCCCTTTGGGTCGCTCTCTCATTTGGTGGGGCGTGCAAAGCAAGGCTTGTTCCCATCACAGGAGAACTGTGAATAGTGCTGCCTGCTTGGTGCTTGCATCTAATGAAAGAACCTTCCATGGAGAATCGGAAAGGAATTAATCCAGGAACCACGCCCAACACTGAACTGCAGTGTCTGCACTTTCATATCCCATGGAGTTTAAATAAACCCCTGCCTGTGTTGGGAGGGATTTTTTTCCCACCCACCTTTGAACTACCTTAAAAGAATAGAGTGCCTTCTTTGAGCAGGTTGGCCCAGTGGGAAGATTGACCTTATTTCCATTCTCCGATTGAAAGGGACAGCCTTTTCTGGGCAGGGGCGGGCTGCGACCAGATGAGAGAAGAGAGTTCACGCCGCTGCGGTGACCCACTGGAAAAGGAAGCTACTGGACATTTCCTCTCCACATTGTCTTTTTGCAAGGTTACAAGTAAGGAATATTTGTACTGGATTGTTTTCCTTCCTTGTATGCCAGCAAAAACTTGCTAAGTTCAAGAGAGATGGAGAAAAAAGCCCGCATTATTAAATTTTAATGGACAGTCATGTTCAAACAAACTAGAGAGCCTGACAATTCACCCCCTACCCTGGTTCCACATCTGCCCTGCAGCCATAGCCACCCACAATCCTAAAAGCCCGAGCACAGATGTTAGATAAGTTGATGCTTATGCTTAAAACCCTTTAATGTGCCCGGCCAGTGTAGCTCAGCAATGAAGTGTTGGCACAGGAACCAATAGGCCACCGGTTCGATTCCCGGTGAGGGCACATGCCTAGGTTGCGGGCTCAATCCACACTAGGGGGCATGTAGGTGCAGCCGATCAATGATGTTTCTCATCCATGTTGCTATTTCTCTATCCTTCTCCCTTTCTTTCTCTCTAAAAAAATCAATGAAAACATATTTATTAAATCACCACCACAACAAAAAGCCTTTAAGGCTCCCATTGCTTGGGCAGTGTGGTTCTTTACCCAGAATCACTATTGCATTTGCTGTTGCCCCTCCCTGAAATGCTCTCCCTCTCTCTTCCCTAAGGTTTGGCTTCCTAGGAATTTCTGAGATACCTTTCCTGATCCTCCCACACGATGGCCTGGGTTTCCACATGCCTACACCTCTTTAATCATCTTTTCTGCTTATTTACTTGTTGATTTTCCGTATTCCCCATCTGGAAAGTAAGTACCACGACAGCATGGACTCACGTTATTCATCATCGTAGCCTTATTGCTGATGAATGAAAGATAGATTATAGCTTCAAATGTTCCCATTCTTAAAGGTGTAGTGCTCGTTGTTTTGCAGGAGACCACCCTGGGTGGTCTCCAAGTTCCCTTCCATTTTTGTAATTCCAACACTCAAGTCAAAGGTTCATTTAAAACCACCTTTTCTCTCATTCTGACTTTACACTATTAGACTCCAGTTTGTCTTCCTCAGTAGACCTCCCCCAGGACTCTCCCCATACCCTCCCTGATCATGCATTCGGTGCACAAATATTTATTGTTCCCCAGCCGAATGCCAGCACAGCACTTGGTGGGGAGTCGACCGTGAACAGCCTCATCTCAGACAAGCAGGCCACCCCCAAGAAGTACAGATGAAAGGAGAGAGAGTGCTAGGAATTTCACCCGTTAGGGGTCTATCCTCTCATCACCTTGTTTCCTGTTGTAGACTGAGTTAGGGTCTTCTGAGTGGTACCTAGAGCTTCTTATTGCTAATTTTCCCAAGTCATTTCCTTGAGTTTAAGACACTATCCTTCATTCCAGCTGGAACCATATAGAGCTTTGCCCAGGCCAGAAAGCTACTGTGTGGATCTGTCTACTTAAAATAGAAATCTTGCTGCTTGAATAGTCAACAACTACATCCAGTGCAAGGACCAAGGCAATGGTGAGTCATGTCTATCTTCAGAGGAGAGCTAAAAGGCAGGTAGAAAGTGGATGATTAGGAGGGGAGGACTCAGTTAATGAAACGAAGGAGGAAACATCCATATGATATATTTCTTCTATGTTCACAGTCAGTTTAAACAAAGACCCTGCATAGAAGTATTAGATGATCTCAAATCAATGCCTACTGCCCTATCAGAGAGACCCAGCTTCTGACTCAATACATCATATACACACTCACACACTCATACATAAAATCACACTCGTACATGCTTATACATCTATGTATACTCACACACACTTTACAAGCACTCACATATTCACACACATGCACACTCACATACACTCATATATTCAAATACACACACTTTTACTAGCACTTACACTTATACACATACCTACACTCCTCACACATCATTATCACATATTTGCACCCAAACACATCCTCACGCTAATAAACACAATTCAGACACACAAACTCTTGTGTACACACACACACACACACACACACACACACACACACACCAGCGTGCTCTCTTCAGGAGATACTATCAAGCCTAAGTCACTCCCATCTTTTTTCAATCTCTGAAAAGCTGCATTTACTAAAATAAGCAAAACATGTGAGGTATGGCATCCACCTTGTTGAAGCACTGGCTTTTATTGGTCAACCGGTAAATCAAAACACATGGAAAAGTGCTACATTTAGGAACACACTGCGACTGTATTACTCTTCATTTTATTGGTTCATCTCTAATCGGAACCAGCTGGTAATAAAGAACAGAGTTCATGGGAATCCACCCTTTGTTGAAAGCGAGGCCAGGGTGGATGCTGGAAGCCGGGGAGTACAATGAAAACAGCTGTAATTGACTTGTGAGGTCAGGCTCTGGGTAGAACTCAGGGACAGAGGTGACGCTACAGCTGGTGCATAAAATGCTGGGCTCCTGGTTACCTATAAATGTGCAAAGAGGAGCCAAAAGCACCTATTTATGAGGCTCCCCCCAGTGTCTGCCCCTGCTGACCTGTCTCACACAATTGCTATGGGCTGCTTGTTGACATTAAACCCAGTAATTATAATGATGACATCCATGATGGTGATTATGATGATGATGGCCATAGTGGTGGTGATGATGATGATGATGATGATAATGATGATGATGTAATGGTGATGATGATGAGGTGGTGGTGGTGGTGATATTGATATTGATGATGATGATAGTGGTCATGGTGGTGGTGAGGAGGAGGATGGTGGTGGTGGTGATATTGATATTGATGATGGTGGTAGTGATGGTGATGATAGTAGTGGTGGTGATGGTGATGATGATGGTAATAATAAGATGGTGGAGGTGATGGGGACCAGGATGGCAACAGTCAGAAATTTCAGTCTGCATAAAGCTCAAGGAACACCTCCACATCAAAGTGCTACAACATCTGTAAGAGTTCCAATCTTTACATAAACTGAATAATTTTCCTTATTTAAAATAGTTTCCCTTATTTTCCTATTTTAAACAATTCTCCCCTCCCAAAAAAATGAATTTTAGAAATGGAACATACACACTGGCCCCTCCGATTCTCTTTCCTGTCTCTAATCAGCTTAATGTGTCTACCCTTTGGAAAATAGTGATGCATTAGGATGGTTTGTCAGATATTTTTAGCATCTGACATTACCCTGTCTCTTCCACACTCTGCAGGGTTGTGTAATATGTTCCTTGTTTAATAAGCACATGTTCATTAATTTTACAGATAGATTTTTTTTTTTTTTACAATTCTGCTAATATTTGGAAATCTGTGGAGGCTCCTGCCTCAGAGCTGGGACTGCCTGTCTTGACCTGAGGCCAGTGCATGTGCCACACCTCCTTCCTCCTGGAGTAACTCCTCATTAACATGGAGAGAACAGCAAGAAGAGGAAGCTTCAACTTGTATTTCCAATGAGAAATGCATGATTTTTCCTTTATTTATTTTTATGACCACAGGGATCCGGTTCATGATGACTCACCCTGCTGGTGAAGGTGCAGCTATGGAATCAGGGTGTGCAGTGACTATAGAATGTGTTCCTATCACATTTGGGGCCTGCTTCTACGAAGAAGAGACCTGAGGTGTTTACAAGTGAACGCAGCAGGGTGTGTGCCTGGGGGCCTGACTTGCTTTCATAGCATTTTCCTCCCTGCTTTGCTAAGGATGACAGAGTTGTAGTTTCTATCCCATTAGGTGGATCTCATGGCCTTTACTGGCTCCAACTTTGATAGTGTTGGGGCCTGACATAATGACATCCTGGAAAGGGTGGTTCAGAGCTACATATGTAGCAGTATGACAGGGGTGTAAAGATCTGAGGCTTCCCAGGGGGATAACAAATACACACATGGGTGCAGACATGTTTCTGGCTGGTGAATAACCACACTGCATCACAATCTACTCAGAAAGATTTTGCAAAGGGCCTGACAACTGCAAAGGGTTTCCATGGTGTGTTTGATGGATCCCAAAGCTGTGAACTTGGCATGTTGAATCTTCTCCAAGGGGACAAGGGCTATCTTCACTTAATGAGCAGAACATACTGGGAGAATTTTCTTCTCATTAAAAACGATGCCCAATGCCTTAGAGAATCCACGCTGGAGAAAATAATTTAGAAGGAGAGTGGGTCCCCTCAAGAACTCTAATGATTAAAAACCATCCTACTCACACCTTTAATCCTACACCAAGCTGGGAGAGGTGTTCCAATATACCACTGCGAAGAATTTGGGCCCTAGTTTGGAATGAAGCTTAAGGACTAGGAGATTTTTCTTGGCTTCTCCTTCCCCCTGGCTCTTCCTCCAGATGCATCCTTTAATATTGTGGTCTCAGAGGGAATGTAGGACCACGGTCTGATTCATGATGACCCTCAGTGGGGAAGGGTGGGCTGTAACGATGTTAGACACTACAAACAGAAGTCATTTCTGAATGTCAAAACGAGTTTCCATACCCAAATATCTCCCCTTCTTCCTTCCTAAGAGAATGCAGATTATATGCAAAGAAACAACATGGCTATTATTTTTAGCTTCCCTAAATGTAGGGGCTGATGGAGAGTATATGTTGTTTAAGTAGCCTTCAAGCCACCTCGTGGCACTGCAACTGTTATAAAAACATCTATGGCTAAGCGTGTCAACTATGGAGTCTGGGTTCAATCCTGACATGTCCAAGCCTGTGCTCAGTTGCTTCCCTGTCTGCAAAACGGGAGTAATAATAGTTCCTCACATAGCGTGATGGGAGGGTTTAGATGATGACAAGGAGGAGGATGACGATGATGATGATAGTGGTGGTAGTGATGATGAGATACTGATGTTATTAGCACCGTAGCCATTACTAAGGATAATGAAGTAACTTAGTCTGCACTTATTAGGGTTTCCAAATGTTTCTGACAGTAAGACTAGTTCTTTTCTAGAGTATGTCTTCACCTTAAGTCCAAAAAGATGCTAAAGAGAGTCCCATTGCATGACTGGGATCAGTGTGGGTTCAGAGAGGAAATGGGCTTCGAGCAAACAAGGAGAAATCTGGTTGTTCTGGAAGGAGATATACTTGAGGGAGGCCAGTGCTCAGAACCGGGGAGCACATTCCATCCTCTGGGGGTGCATCTTCCTCAGCACCCAGCTGGCACACAGCTGCCACCTGGCCTTTGCTTTGGCAGTTCTTTCTCTTGAAATGCCTCTGTCCTCTCTGCCAAACCATGGGGGTGAACACAAGTTCAAGAGCATCAAGTTGTCTCTACATGCCTGGGTCGCGGTTCATTTAATTCTCACAATAACTCTACGAAGGCGTGAGGACCGTGACCTCCATTTTTACAGGTGAGGAGAGTGAGGATTAGAGCAGGGGATTCATTTGCCCCAGGGTCCCTAACCAATAATCAACAGACACCCCAGAGCCTTCTCCCCACCGGATTCTTGAGGCACCTGGAACTGAGTTTGAAAACCAGTGCCCTCGTCACCCTCTCATGGGCCTTTCCAGTCTGTACTACGGTTAGTTATACGACTTTGGTTGTCATTTATGGTTCTGAGGTGGTAAGAAGTGGACAAAATTCAGCATGCTCTGTACCTAGTGTGTGCATGGAGAGAGGCTGGGGGGAAATAGAGGGACTTTGTCACGGAAACGTTTTTTTTCCTAAACTTGGAAATGGCTGCTCTTTGCCACAGACACACCGTTGCTCACCCATGGAGGCTGAGCCTGAAACCCTTCGATTAACAAACCGCTGGGAGCAATGCACAGAGCGAAGTGGATGCTCCAGGCAGCGGGTTGGAACCCCAAGAACTTTCCGCTGGCTCATCCAAAGGGGTGGCTTGGCTCGGTCTCCATCGAGAGCATCAACAGGAAATGGAGCAGGGGCCCGGCCGCTCTAGGCCGGACAGCGCCCCATTTCCCTTTGTGTCTGGCACTGTTTCACCAATGGAATAAAAATGGAACATGGGATATAATTACACTTGCCGAGTTAGCAGCTGAAAAATTCCTGTGTTTGCTGAAATGTGCACAAAATGAAATCTCAGCTTTGCCACTGGCCCTGCCCCCACTCACGAGAGGGCGTTTTCTGATTTTTAAATGTGTGTTTATCATTAAATGTGTGTTTGGTGGAAGATTTGGGAGCTGCCTGGTCCAGATTCCCAAGTGATGGCTCCACACATGCCTGTTCATTTGTGGGGGTGGCTGTCTCCCCTGAGGAAGAGGTCCCTTCTGAGGCAGGAGGGTGTAGAGGTGACACTGGCAGGGAGACGGTGAGGGTGGGGCTTGTCCTCAGGCAGCTCACAGCCCCTGGAGGCAGCGGTGTGCAGCATACCCAGTGGAAGGTACGAGAGGACAGCCCTCGGAATGCCATGGGCCACGAGGCAGAAAGGATTGTTTTGGTTGGAGTTGAGGCAGGGCATGGAGACAGACGCTGAGCTGGGCTTTAAAGACTGGCACAGGACAGGCAAGAAAAGTCATTCCAGGCTGATGGGACAGCTATCTGGTGCCGAATCCTTAACCAGCATGGAATATTCAGGAAACTCTTAGCAGATGGGTGTCACTAGAGCATGTATCATGAGACCAGGAGTGACGGAAGGGGAGAAAGGAGGGCTCAGTTGAGGAACATGAACGTTTAGAAGCGGATTGCCTTTGGAGCATTAGATTGTAATTAATGTCCCCAGCTGAGAGATGGACAATTGGCTCTCCGCCCCACTGTGGCCACAGAGTAGAATGAATTCCCTCATCTCGGTGAGAAAACACAGCTCTTTGCGTCTGTGTTCCTTTAAAGAGCACAAACTCTCATTCTCTCCTGTGAGCTTTCGGTGCCAGGATTCCTGCTAGAGCCCCAGTGTCCTTCTCCTTACAGGAATGCATCGGAGACGGGGTGGCAGAGGGGACTGCTTGCTGGGAGACTTGCTTCCTGGTCCCGTTCCTGCCAGTCATTCCTGGGTCCCTCCTCATGGCTGCGTCTATAAAGTGGAGTCAGGCATCTGTAAACTGAGGACCATCCTAGCTCCTCAGAAACGGAACCGCTGTGCCCTTCTTCCTTTGCCAGAGAAGGAAAGCCCGAAGGTTTCCCACGCTGCTCTCGGAATGCCTGGCTTCCCCTTGGCATGCTCTCCCCAAGTCCAGACCCACAGATCCCCAGCCCCGCACATGCACATCCTGGGATGAGCCTGGAATGCCACAGAGGGAAGCGCTGGCCACGCCCCTCAGGGCGAATTCCATCTGTCACCTCCACAGACTGCAGCTAAGAGAGCTCCCCGGGTCACCGATCCCTGAAGAGAAGGCGGTTTATTCACCAGTGTTTCAGAATTTAAAACCAGGGCCCGCTCTTGGATTCAGTGAGTCTGATGGGAAAAGAGAGACACAAAAGAAGGAACTTGGGCACCTTGGTGTGGGGACTCTCGGGAGGCTGGCTCAGAAGAAAGAGCGGAGCCCAACCGCTCTGGTCTCCTTCACTCCTGAAGCCCTAGTTGCCAGAGGGGAGTCGCTGGGGTGGGGTGCTGGGCAGTGCCACAACCTCCCAGGTGGGAGGCGCTGGAAGAAATGAGGTGGGTGTGTGGGTGATCAGTACAGAAATGGGGGTCATGGTTTTGACTAAATTTCGGATGACAGTTTAATGTATTGTCTAGAGCAGTGGTTCTCAACCTGTAGGTCGCAACCCCTTTGAGGGTCAAATGACCCTTTCACAGAGGTCGCCTAAGACCATAGGAAAATGCAGATATTTACATCACGATGCATAACAGTAGCAAAATTTCATGGTTGGGGGTCACCACCACATGAGGAACTGTATGCAAGGGTCAAGGCCTTAGGAAGGTTGAGAACCACTGGTCTAGATAGAAAAAAGGGGGAAGCTACGTGTAATTCTGCTGGGACATGTATGTAAACCAGAGCTGTGCAGGGCCAGCAAGGAGGTATGGCCAGCTAGCCGATGGGACAGAATTGAAGGCACTGGGGATGTATAGGCAGAGAAAAAATAAATTTAGGAAGATATAAAATCTGTATTGTTTGGAGTCAGAATTCCTAATAAGAAATCCTTGCTATATCTCCAACCAGCTGTGTGATCTTAGACAAGCGTCTTACCTTCTCTGGGCCTCAGTTTCCTCATTGGGATAGGGGGTGACCATACCTGCCGCACTGGGCCTCTGTGAGGATGAGATGACATAGTATACAAGGAGCACTCAGAGTCTGGTGTATTTCAGTGCTTGATACGTATTGGTGGCCGTATCTGTAATGGTATTCCCACAGAGTGGCCCTGGGGCATGGTAGGGATTGGACGTGGTATGGCTGACCAGACCCTTCCCCAGTCAGGGAGGCGTGAGGCTCGGAACACAAGTCCCAGCAGATTCTGGGACCTGTCCTGAAACGAGGACTTGACTTCTACAGGCCAACACGTGCCAGGAGCTCGGAGAAATGTGATCTGAAACTTCCAGGGCATGCCTGCTCACCAGCTCACCGTTTTCAAAGGCCAATCTCTGGGGCTCTTCTCGCTCCTTAGTGAAACGGAACACTGTGTCAGGACTTGAGTGTAGAGGGGAGAGGAGCCAGGAGCCAGCCAGGCGGAGGGGGCCAGGGGCTTCGGCAGAGTCAGCAACAAAGAGCCCAGTGACCCAGCGAAGCCTGCAGCAGCCCAGACATGAAAGGAATATGCTGGAAAAATTAACTCAGTGTTTGCTTTGGGAACCAGTCTGACGGCTCTTAATCCAGTGGGCGTGTGTGTATTGCAGCTCACGGGATGTCCCAGATCCCCGGCAGAGTCACAAAGAGCCGTTTGTGAGGTTTCCATCCCCACCGTGGAGGGTGCCTGCTGCCTGGACCTCGCCCGCGGCCACCAAGCAGTGGCCCTGCCTTCCGGGGGGCTTCCAGCCTTCTCCTAGCGGCCTGCTCAGAACAGGCTGGTTGTTGACTTTTCCTCCTCTTTGCACCCTTGATGTTCCCACTTTAGAAAGATGAACGGCCCTGAGAAGTCGCCAAGCCTCAGAGCTGAGAATGCATGGAGGGTCTGTTTCTGAAAAGTGCATCTGTTAGACGTAGCAGCTGAGAGAAAGGCTGCCCTCGGCCCCTGGAAGGAGGCACGGGACAAGGAGGGCAGGCATCACTTGACAGGGTAAGACACGGAGGCAGTGACCTTCTCCTCGGTGTGCAGACATTTCTTGTACCACAATTTGATTAGATGCGCTTGAAAAAAAAAATCATGTTTTAAATTCCTTTCCTCTTAACTAGACCAGCCCCAGGGAAAGGGATTTCATGGCCAAAATTCATAGACAAACAAAAGAAGTGACTTCTTAGAATGTTGAGCTTCCAATCCTAAGGGCTTCGAGTCCTGCCATTGAAGGGAAGGTGGATGGCTTTCCAGGGGACCCTGGACCACATGTGTTTTTCCCTTTCCCTACTGAATTTAGAAGTCGGCCCACCACGGACACACTGTCTATGAAGCCATCACCTGTGCTGTCCAGTCTCAGAGCAATGCAGTCATCAGAGAAGCTGAGTCCAGCCGCCAGGGCAGATTTAAAAATAACCCAAGTCGCTAACGTGCATCCGTCAACCAACATGAAGGGCGTGCATGGGCCAAAGCAAGCTATTTTTAAAATGTCCTTTTGCTATCCCATCCATCCCCCTCACACATGGCAGCTGCTCCCCGGCCCGCCTCCGAAAACAGAAACAAGACCTGCCTCTCTTTTCCTTTTGTGTCCAAAATGCCAGTCTGGGAAGTCAAGACTCCTCTGAGGGGGTAAGACCAGCTGAATGCAGTACCCTTCTCATGGGGGACAGGGAGGAGGAGGAGGTCACCAGAGAGTACTCATTGTCCGGTATGATGTATCTGTCACTCTTTCTGAAAAGAGGGTGTGGGTGAGACACCTGTGCAGTCCTTTTCCTAGACCTCCGTCTCTAGACGACACTACCCTACAAAACCAACGTCAATGGCTGAACCTCAGCCCAACTCCTCAATCTAATGTTCATATTATGAGCCTTTGGTCTCTTCCTACAGCCAAGCAAGACATCCCCTGCTCCCCACTCTTGTTCACAGGTCCCCACTTCCCCTAGAATACTCCTTCCATTCTTACTAAGCATGCGTGTGCTCAGGGTCAAGCTCTTCCATCCTACTCAGAACCCTGGGCATTGATGATATCACGGAGCCAAACCAGTCATGGACTTCCTTTATGTGAGGAAGGAAGAAGCTCTCCATTAGCTAAGCCTCTTGCATTTAGGTCTCTATTTCGGCAGCTGAGTGCAGTGATTGTTGCTTTAATATAAAAATGACATTTGCAACAATGCACACCATGGAGTAAACTGGTGCTCTGGAAACAAGTGCGTTCGCTCTTCCAGGCATCCTGTCCCCAGCTCACCATGTCTCTCCTGGCCTGGATGGCCCCATGAGAAGCTAAGTGTGGGGGGCACCATGGCACGTCCATCTGCAGTCCCAGCCCCTGCTCTACTATCGGCACTCACTTCCTTCCTTCTTTACTTCCTTTCTTTCTTTTTTGTAATCTTCACTGGAGAATATGTTTTTATTGATTTTTAGGGAGAGAAGAAGGGAGAGAGAGAAACATCGATCAGTTGCCTCCCATAAGTACCTCGACCAGAGATCGAGCCCACAACTAAGGCATGTGCTCTGACCAGGAATTTAACCCAAAACCTTTTGATGTATGGGGCGATGCTCCAATCAACTAAGCCACTTGGCCAGGGCTCATTGGCTCTTTGGATGGGGTGAACATCCTGGAGCACCTCCCAGAACTCCAGACCCCAATTTGCTCTTTTCCTGGCCCAGAGTGGTTCCTGGTCAAGCTGATGGTGGTCAGCATGGTGTGGGGGATGAAGCCCTGGCAGGGACTTGGGTCCTTATGGGTAATTAGCCACTGATGGGACACATGGCTTTGCATACATTCTCGGACCTCTTGGTCACTCTTGACTTTCTTCATGCGTGGAGGGGGTTGAAGCAAATGTGACTGCCTGAGACCCAACTCATAACAACCTGTGAAGTGAAGTCATGACAAATTGAGGGCCTTCTGGTCAGAGAGAGTTTAACTCAACTCGTGACAGCTTTATACACATGCTGTTTGAACTTGGGAGAGCCACTTCTTTAGCTTCTGTGAGCCTAGTATTTCTCTCTAGCACTGCATCCATGAACTAGGAATCACCCACCTCAGACTGTGGTGGACTGTGCCACACAGCTGGGCTTAAACAGTGAGAACACATTGTCTCACAACTCTGGAGGCCAGAAATCTGGGTTCCAGCATGGGCAGGCTGGCTCCTTTGTGAGGGCTGTGAGGAGGGTCTGTCTTGGGCCTTCTCCTGGACCCTGGTGGCCTCTAGCATGTCTTGGTTGTAGGTGGCATTTAACCCATGTCTCCACATTGTCTTCCCTGTGTGTCTGCCTTCATGTGCCAACTCCCCCTTTCCAAAAGGATATACTGGATTGGGATCCTCCCTAACAACACCATCTTAACTTGGTCATCTGCCAACATCTGTTTCCAAATAAGGTCATATTCACACATTCTGGGGGTGGGGGCTCCGACATCTTAGGGAGACACAGTTCACCCTATAACTGGAATGGAGAGAAAAGTCATGTAGAGAAGTCCTTTGCTGTAGGGTCTGCCAGTGCTCATCACTGGGCAATGCCTCTATTGCTATTACTGTTTCATGAACCCCTAGACCAGCTCCACCAGGTGTCCATGGACAAGAGCAAGAAGGACGGCACCTGCTCCACTGACTCAGCTCCAGACGTGCTCAGCCGAGTAGAGGCAAGCGCCATCCATTTGTCAAGACTTCCTTTGACCTAAACTGGCTGATGGGGAGCCCCAGCTGGCCTCCTCGTGGCCACTGGCTGGGCACATAGATAGACAGACCCAGCCAAGGAGTCAAAAGTATCAAATCTCCCCAAATTCCTCCAGCCTTGAGATTGGATTTTACCATGGAATGAAATCCATGCGAAGGCATCTTCATTTTCCATAGAACTTGCCAGCAGCAGAGAGGCAAGGCAGAAAGAGTGGCTAAAAATTCCAGCCTCAGCCCAGTTTGGCCTTCCTTTCCCTCATCTTTTCTCTCATTCCTTTCCTCCGGACTGGGGAATGAATGAAAACATGCACTGCTTTTAACCATGTTCCCTAATCTGAGGTTAGGAGCTACCTGGGAGGTGGCTCAGGGTTCCTGGGTGGTCAACGGGCAGGTAGCTATTTGGAAGCCAGTAGAGAGGTAAGCCGTTGTCCTTTGGGGAGCAAGTGGAGAGGGGCCCCAGTATACAACCCGGTTCCTATTACATTTCTCTGAGCTTCTCCCATGTCCTTAAAAACTAAATCATCTTTCAGTGAAACAATCTCCAGATAGCTGAGCAGCGACTTGAAAAATTAACACTAATAGGAAATGGGAAACATCCGCCTCTGAGTAATTGTGTGTTTTTTTTCATATATGAGTTGAATCTGTATGAAATTCCTTCCCCCAAATTATAAATAGAACCCAATGTGATTTTCAATTGGGTTTTCTTTTCTTTTCTTTTCTTTTTAATGAGTTTTTTTCCCACAGATAAAGGGATTTTTCACTTACAGAAGAAACAATTGCCAAAGACAAGTGATTTTTTGATAGACCACCCACTTTCTCGCCAAATTCAGCCACAATGTACTGACCTCTGCCTGACACTCGGGGATCTTGTTTTCCTTAGAGAAAGATGCTCAGAAGCAGGAATAGGAAGATACTTTGCCAGCCCTGGATCCACACGGCTTGCCGGGCAACTGTCGAGGGACCGGCCTTTGCTCATCTGATGTCAGTTTGCTCATCTGGTACTGACCCTCTAAGTCGGGAGCTCCATTGCCTTGGCACTGAGTCTGAATACTGCAAGATATGCGGAGAGGAATGAAAATGCCCGTCTCAGAAGCCATGGTGGAAAGGCAGAGATGAGAGGAGGACAGAGGAGGTACCTTCGCTGGAGGAGACACCAGGAGGCTCTGCAAAATGCCAGCAAAACAGACCTGTGATTCGTGATAGCAATTCCAACATCCAAAAAGGCAAAAACATCAATTGGAGACAAAATCTGCCCTGACTGTGCGTGTGGCTGGCTGTCTTTTATCTCTGCGTGTGCCGCTTAGTTGAAGTCTCAGACCTTCACAGCAGAACTGTTTGAAGATGAAGAGTTGCTCTGAATCTGCTGGGGAAATTGCGTGACATAGAGTATGTGCACCATATCACCTCTCTAAAAGGGACAAAAGTTCTGAATTCTATATACATCTGGCCCCACTGATCTCAAACAAGGGATCAGGGACCTAAACAGTCTCGCTTATGATTGCCACTGGCAAGCAGGGCTTCCCAGGCTATGTATAAGAGATGGCAAACTGGCGGCCTGCGGGAAGACCTGACGATATATTTAATGACCACCATGCTTTAAACATTCAACTTTTTTGTGCCATTGGTTGGGAGCAAGGTCACTGCTAAGTCCCATACTGTTTCTTTCCTTTGGACCACCTGACTGTCACTACAGGCATTTGAGCTGGCCACCTGCCAAATGATCACCCTTATGAACAGTGTCCTTGTAAGAAGGGAATCGATGACTGAAACAGGCTCCCCAGATTGCTAGTCCTGCATTCATTCATTCATTCATTCATTCACTTATTCATGAATGCATTCACTCAACAAGAAATGGTAGAGCCAGGCTTACTCATAATATTTGTCATTGAACAGCAATATTTAAGTGTGAAATAGTAGCATATAGTCAGCATTCTCCAGAGAAACAGAACTAATATATATACATTTAATGTATTACCTATTTATTAATTATAGGAATTGGCTCACACAGTTATAAAGGCCAAGAAGTCCTATGACTTGCCATCTGCAAGCTGTAGAACCGGGAAAGCTGTTGGTGTAATTCAGTCCAAAGGCCTGAGAGTCCAGGGGCCAATGGTATAACTCCTGAAAAGGAGCGAAAGCCGGAAAACTAGGAATGCTGATGTCCAAAGGCAGAAGAAAATGTAAGTCCCAGATTAAGCAGAGAGAATGAGTTCCCGCTTCCTCTCTATATCTTTTCCATCTGGGTCCTCAGTGGATTGGATGAGGAGCACCCACATTGGGGAGGGCCACCTGCTCCACTCAATCCACAGGTTCAATGCTGATCTGACACAGAAACATCCTCCCAGGCACACTAATAAATATTATTTTATCAGTTATCTGGGTACCCCTTAGCCTAGTCAAGCTGACACAAACTTAACCATTACAGGGCCAACATCCAAGTGCGTCTAAAGGCTCCAAAGCTCTGTGCTTGGACTGCTCAGTTTTGTTCTTTAACTGGCATTTACTGAGCACTTCTGGTAGCTGCAGTTTGCCATTAGTTATTAGACCCATTTTACAGATGGATAGCTGAGGCTCAAAAATGTCTCATCACTTGTCCAACCAAAAGGGACAAAATTTAGTTTCCAATACAGCCATCTGTCCAGGCTCCTTCAGAGCATGGTGAGGAATAATGCTCAAGGAAGTCACTCTTTGATCAATGCCCCCCTTTAAGAACTCCTGGTGGTATAAGTGTCAGCTGTACTTACAACACTCGCAGTTTGAGCTCGATGACAGAAAAGAATTAGCTTTGATCAGACCTTTCTGTCCTCATGGAGCTTAAAATCCACTGTGGTGAACCAGACATTAAAGAAGCAACTGAAGAAATGAAGGAGCTCATTTCAGATGGCAGGAAGTGCTCTGTGGGAATGGTCTACTGGAAATGAAGGAGGTAACAGGGCTCCTGTAAATCACGAGGCTCAGGGAGGCCCTGAGAAGGTAACAGCTGACTGGAAAGGTGAGTAGAATCAGGTGAGAGACACCTGCTGTGCAGAGTGGACTGCACATGCAAAGACCCAAGGCCAAGGTGTCTTATAATCCAATTGGACACTGATATTTAATCTTTCTGCTAGCATCTCTGAAGCAGTTAAGACAGATATTATCACCAGAACCCCAGCTACCCCTCTCATAACATTATGGAATGGGAATTGACAGGAGACATTCCAGGAAGTTTCCATGAAAGCCCAAAGTATTGGAATGAAGATGTGAGTGAGACTTGTGTTCCAGGCCTTATTTTGTCTCTTACTCACTAACTTGACTTTTGGACAAGTCCCTTACTTGTTTGGAGTCTGTTTTCTCTCCTATGAAATAGACAACTGACATCTACCTGAGTTTTTGGAAGAATTTTGTGAAATGATGGAAAATAAAGACCTTCGTAAGCCATAACACACAGGATGAAATGTACTCGTAATATTACTGCTGTTGCTTTTGTTATAGATAATGGGACCCCAAAATGATACCTTAAAATGTGAAAGCAACCAAGACCAGTTTGGCTCAGTGGATAGAGCGTCGACTTGCAGACTGAAAGATCCCAGGTTCGATTCCGGTCGGGGGCATGTACCTTGCTTGCGGGCACATCTCCACTGTGGGGCATGCAGGAGGCTGCTGATAGATGTCTCTCTCTCATCGATGTTTCTGACTTTCTATCTCTCTCCCTTCCTCTCTGTAAAAAAAATCAATAAAATATATTTTTAAAAAATGTGAAAGCAATGATGACAGGGGAATCTCAAAACAGCCTTGTCGGAACCGCAGCAGTGGGAGCAGAAGGAACAATCAGAATGCCTCTAATGTGTCAGCTTCAAGATTCTGAAAGTTTCTCTGAAAAAACAGATTTTTAATCAATGCTTTACCCCCAGATTTCATAGTGGTTTTGGGAAAGATGTGCAGACTCATGGGTTTATTGGTTTTCCCTTGGCATATTGTGATCGGATTGGGTCTGCTTAGGGCCTATGGTAGTGTGTAGGTTCTTAACTTTGTGAGGAAAGATTTCACAACCTAAGTCCAGGTGATTTTAAGAGAAGTTTATTAAAGCAAGGGACCATGAAAAGAAGGAAGGGCTTATGGAAGAAGTAATATGAGAGAGAAAGTCAGAATAAAAGGAAACCTTGGAGATAGGTTGGGGGCTGGGGAGTAAGCCCAGGACGAGCTACCACTGGCTGCTGCTCCCCTGGTTGCAAGTCTTGTGGGGTCCCTAGAGTTTGGGAGAAAAAGAGCAGAGATAAAGGCATGTGCATGCTCTACCCAGAGTGCACCACGGGTCCTTTGCCTTGAGGCTTTTATCTTTCTTTGGCCAGAGGGAATCCTAGGGGAGGTCTCAGGAGAATGTCTTAACAGAATATTCATTTGCTTTCCAGGTGTGTCCGTCAATATGTGAATTCATTTAAAAAAAAGTATGTAAAGGGGTCAGGGTGATTATCCGGTTAGTTTTATAAAGAATGCATTGAAGAGGGACTGGGACCAAGGCCAGTCTGGCTGGGATGGTCTAGAATGTGTAAACCACTTGCTCCTAAGTGTCCTCGGTTAGGGAAGATAAAACCTGTGATTCATGAGCTGGCTGTACATTGCTCAAATTGTTTGGCTTTGTTTAGTTATTTTGTCTCAGTTTCCCTTATTAGCCTGTCTCAACATGAAAAGCATTTGGAATAAGATCGTTCTACTGATCCTGGCCAGCTATGATATGAGGGGGCCTGCAGCTGGGGGTTTGCCCAGCTGTACCCTCTTCCTGTTCCCACTGCCCCTGGTGAGCCCTCACTCTGGCTCTAAAGCACCACACTGACCTCCTTCCCGAGAACTAACTTATGAGGCCGAGCCCTTGTCACGGCTGCGGACAGAAACTCGGGCCAGCCACGTTCGTCCCCACCCTGGGCAGCGGGCACGGTGAATGCACATGTTATAAGTGAGACTCTTCCTTGTACGAAGGTTGCCAGAGCTCCGTAAATGCAGCTCCTTCTTTCCTGACCTTCTGCCCTTCTTCAAACGAGCTTTTAAACCTTTAAAGAACATGCGGTTTCACTTTCAACTGTATCCGAGCTTAGAGCGTGTTATTTTGGCTGGAGGACAGAGCGCTGGGCGGGAGGCGTTGATTTCATAGATCTGAGCCCAGTAATATTAATGAGTGCACCCTTGCAAAGGCCCCCAGAGCCGCCAACCCACCCTGGAGGCATATTAGTTCAGCTGGAGTCCGCCTGCCAGGCTCTGAGCCTGGAGCACAGCAGTCTTTGACTATTTGCATATCAGCCTTACCCCAAATGACCTCCCTTTGGCCTGAAATCTCCAAAGTGTATTCCTGGCCCCCTGAAACTGGCAGATTCAGGTTTTCCCGTCTCAAGCCTTACACAGTTTGGAGGTCCTTGTTTAAGGAAAATAATTCAAAATTACAACTATAAATGTAGATACAAAAGTGAACATTCAGAAAACAAATCACAACAAATTGGAGATTTTAAACACTGACAAATGCGACAGGCATCACTAAGCCCACAGAATAACATGGTATTTTTACTAATTAGCAGTCTGGCACGCATCTCTAATACATTTTTTTCCTGCCTCTTTTGGGGTTGCATATTCTTTGATCTCCTTTTCATATGACAGCGATTAGGTAACATCAATTTCTATAGAGAGAATAGAAAGGTAGCTCAGTATTTCTTTTGGCATATTTGATTACAGTTTGGGGTTTTTGTGTTACTTGCTCAGAAAAGGTCTTTTAATTTCAGAATGAGGTAATTATAGTTTCTACCTGGCCCATACACCCAGCTGCAACTGTTGTGAAAAATTTTAAGACTGTTGTTAAATTTGGAAAAGCTTCTATTAAATTTCTCTCATACATGAGCTGTAAGATTTCAGGTCATTTCAAGTTTTCTTGTGTAATTAGTATGATTAAATGCTCTTTGAAGTGATAATACTTAGTTTGTCATCGCTAATTTTATTTGTGATTTTACATTATCATTCTTTTTTTTCCTTCTCTTATATTATCATTCTTGATGTCAGTTATTTCATGTCAAACCACTATGAAATTGAACTATTTTAAAAATATTTTTATGGATTTTTAGAGGGAGAAGAAGAGTGAGGGATAGAAACATCAGTGAGACAGAAAGATCATTGATCAGTTGCTTTCTGCACACCCCACACTGGGATCGAGCCTGCAATCCAGTCATATGCCCTGACCAGGAATCAAGCGAGTGACCTCTTGGTTCCTGGGCCAATGCTCAATCACTGAGCCACATCAGCTGGGCTTTTTGCTATATATTTATATAATTTTTGCTATATATTTATATAATTTTTGCTATATATTTATATAATTCCCTTCTCGTCCTGCCATCAGATGGCATCAACCCTTCTCAGTGCCAAGCCCACCATCCAGGGGACTAGCACTCCTAGAGTTGTGCAGTGCCCAGTCTGCACAACCAGCATGGCACCCAGCCACCTCTCTTCCCAATCCATCTCCCCCAACTGTGGCCAGAGTCCTTCTGAAATGGAAACCCACCCACACTACTTCCCGGTTAATTAAAAGCAAACAAACAAACAAAAAAAAACTAGACAAACCTACCATGAAGCCTAAACTTTGTAACAGGGACTCCAGGCCCTTACCTACCTGTCCAGCTGTCCAGACTCATCTCTCACAACCCTCTAAGCTCATACTCAAAGAGGTAGAGCTCCTCATAGCTCCAAACCTTCCACTCCACCTGGAATACTCTTCCACACCTTTTCATCTGTCTGTGTGTTCATCACCTCCTCCAGGTAGCCTCCCTTGATTTGCAAACCCCTCCCCTCCCCCCTACACACACTCACTTGCTTGGCAATCCCTTTTATGGGCTTCCACCGGATCCTGGATTTCCATGAGAGAAGTCTTACCAAACTGTTTTGTCATTTGATTCCTTTGGGCCTCTCCCATTCTCGTCCTGGGAGAAGCTCTGGAGAAAGAGAGAGAGAGAGAGAGAGAGAGAGAGAGAGAGAGAGAGAGAGAGAGAGAGAGAGAGAGAGAGAGAGATGAGTAGGACACGGGCCCTGCTCTCATGGAGCTCTGGAAGTAACTGAGAAGAGAGATGTATCTAAGCAACCATCGAGGTGGGGACGCTGCTACCAGGTGGAGAATGAGGTATTATAAAGCAGTGACCCTCCAAGGAACCTAAGAATATACCAGATTGGAGAGAGGGGTCTAGGCAGGGAGATTCTGCAGAGGTTCGTGGGAGAGTAGATCTTATGCCAGGCAGAGATGGCCAGAATTCCTCAGAGGGAGGCACGGAGGCAGGATGCTGCAAAGGTTGCCTGGGGCCAGCTGGGACTTCATCCAGCCTGCAATGGGTGTCACTGAAAAATGTGAGGCGAAGAGGGGAAGTGGCAAGGTCATATTTGCATTTTAGAAAGATGTTCCTGGCAGCCAGAGAGAGTGGTCTGGAAGGGGCGGGCATGGAGGCTGGATGGCCAATTAGGAGGCTGTCAAAATATTGTAATTTCAAACCAGTTTGTCAAGTTGAGCACAGAGGAATCTCATTAGTGAAAACGAAGAGGAATTGCTCCTGCCCCAGAGATTGCAAAAACCCACGCTCAGCATAACAATTCCTTTCCGATGTTTTATCAGTCTTTACAATTTTATCTCCCCTCAACTCCCCACCTTTACTTCTTGTCATTTTTATCTTTCTCTTGCTGTTCCATGTCTTCTTGTTTCTTCTTTTTGGCTTTTGTGCATTCTTTGCATACTTTGTTTTCAATTTAAATAATTTTTAACTTTAAGTACAAGGTTAATGGCTTTGCCTCCGTGAGATTGGGCAGATGTAGATTCAAATCCCAGCTCTATGTGTCAGGTGAATCCCATTCACAATAGCAAAAGGAGAGTTTTATAGTCCTTCTTACAAAGAGTCGTGTGAAAGGAAAACATCGAATACGTGGTAGCTCTGACTATTGTTTTTAGTGCTTCCTTAAACACACACACACACACACACACACACACAACAGGCCTATTTTAATATTTTAAGCAACACAGGCAAAGATGGGGTGCTGAATTGATCAATAGCAGAGAGAAAGGAGGAAGAGCAGACAACACTCCCTAACAGTTGACAGTCACATCGGGTACGAAAACAAGTTTTCCAAATGACATGGTAAGTTTCTATTTCACTATCAAAGGATGCTGCTGCTGCTCATTCAGCAAGTGGTCTGAATTGGAAATGAGCCCTCCCGGGGAGGGCGAGCTCAGAAAACACAATGAAAGATGAAGTCCAGGGCGTGGATAAGAAGTCCCAGAGAGCGGCGCTGGGGGCAGCAGGAACTAAGATTTAAGAGCAGCTTGTATGGTGGCACCAAAAACAAGCACTGAGGGCAGGGCAGGAGATGAGGGATGAGGTGGCAGCAGGTTGTGTGGTTCACTCCCTCAGGGAGTTTGGTCACCAAGGGAAGTAAAAACTTATCTCAGAACTAAAAATCTGCCTTGGGGCAGGACTGCTATAGGCCTTGGATGCCCTTTGGCCCCACTCTCCTCCACCCTGATATCAGCAGAGAGTAAGAAAGAGAAATTCCTGAATAAATCCCTTCCCTGCATAAGCTTACTAACGTGGGCTCTGTTGTTTGCACCTATAAACCCTGACACATACACTGCCTCATAAGGTCATTCAAAAGTGTGAGATAATGATTACAAATCACTTAGCATCATGCTCTGCACATAGTAGGTATTCAATGTATAATTGCTGAGTGAAAGAATGACTTGATGGGAAGCAGGTGGCAAGTGTTTTGCACTTAATGGCTACTCACTAGTGACATGTGTTATTATGGGCATGACTATTATATCTACACTAACAAAAGAGAAATATGCAAATTGACGATCACTTCATGACACCCACCAGCCAATCAAGAGTGAGTATGCAAATTAACCCAACAAAGATGGGTGGTGGACCCACCCCCAGCCACTCGAAGCCCTGGGCAGCATGCATGCAGGCACGGATCAGCATGGCAGGGCGAAACATCTGCTATGATGAGGAGAGCTACAGGAGCAGTACTCCAGCTGGAATGAAGACTGAAGGTTCTAGCCAGAGCAAAGGCTTGGGTCCCAGGTGCCAGAGGAAACTGGTGCTAGCAGCCAGGGGAAGGAAGACCTATTGCATGAATCTTTGTGCAATGGGCCTCTAGTAAAATAATAATAAGTCAACCTTGAAAATCCTCACCAGCCTACATACATCTGGACAATAAAAATGAAAGAAGAGAGAGTAACTATGGTGATCTTTGGGGCTCATCTCCAAGTTCCAGGCCCATGAAGAATTGCATCTCTTTGTGGTCTTAAGGTAAGGCCAGTTCAATGTGTGCAGAAGTGACATGTCTTCTGATGGGAAACTTTAAACTCCAGGGTGCAATTTGCCATGACCCCTTTTGCCTGTGCTATGGTGCTGGTGATGTATGAAGGATGGCAGAGTCAGTATCACAGAGCTCTTCTCTGACCATGAGGTGGCTTGTGTGGAACTTAGTAAAGCATCAAAGAGGGCTGTATCCCTTTAAACGATGGGTGCTATTTTTGGTGTGTGTGAAAAAGGTTGTTCTTGAGAAACCCGATTATTGAAAACAGGTGGTGCAGATAAATGGACAGTTATCTCTGTTGGATGCTTTGGCCATATTCCAGCTGTGGCAACTGGTAAACAAATGGGGTGTTCCATCCTGTGAGGGGGGGTTGTGCAAGCAGGGGTGGCATCTTTTGCCTGATTGGGAGGAGAGTTTACACGTTGATGTCACACGAGTGCCAATGGAACTATCTGTGACTGTCGTCATCTTAGGCAAGGTTCTGATGGGTATGGCAAAACTCAATGAGCAGGTCACAGTCAGTCCGTTCACTCCATGCCCTAGAGTCCCTGTGACTGGATTGACTGAGGGATGGGAGCATTTCGTGTGCATTTATGGAAAAAAATGGATTTCAACCTCATTTGGGAATATGGGTGGGGATTTTCCTAACAGACAAACCAGAGGGCCAGTGGGTGATAACCTGCTTGCTGCTACAGCCCCTGTGCATGTTATGAGCAAAAAAAAAAATCTTTCCTGGCTGCCTTGGCTCAGTGGTTGAACATTGACCTATGAACTAGAAGGTCACCGTTTGATTCCCGGTCAGACACATGACTGGGTTTTGGGCTCAAACCTCTGTAGGGGGCATGCAGGAGGCAGCCAATCCATGATTCTCTCTCATCATTGGTGTTTCTATCTCGCTATCTCCCTTCGTCTCTGAAATAAATAAATAAATAAATAAATAAATAAATAAATAAATAAATAAATAAATATATGTATGTATTATGTATATATATATTTTTTAAAAAAAAAAGCAAAAATCTCACAATCAAAGGTGAAGAATGTGCACTGATCAGTGGAGTGCCAGCATCCACTGGCACCATTTCTGTGTACCTCCCAGTCCTCCTGTCAGCTGGCTCCACCCAGTTTTCTCACCTCAGAAAGTGGCTCTCCAGCCTGCAGATTTTAGCTGGGCACCTTGCCATCCCAAACAAAACCTCCTGCCATACTTCTTAAACACTGAACGGGGCACTGCAAGTATTGTATGGGTTGGTTGTGATGAATGAGCTTGTTCTTGGGGTCCCTTTCCTTCACTGATGCCACTGTCATTGTCCTGGTCAGCCTGCTGCCCAAACTGCACATCAGAGCACAAGCATATGGTTAGTGCTCAGTGAGAGTTTGTCTTGTACCCAAAGGAAACTTCTTATCACAGAAGCACAAGGTCACCTACCCTCCTGGGTAGTATCTTGGGAAAGAAAGAATTTGCCTAAAATATCTCTAGTAATGGAGTCCCACTCCTGAAGGCATCTCCAACCTCAAGGAAATCTGTTTCTTTATATTCGGCTAGAATTTACCAAACTTTAATTTCCCTCATTACTTCTAGCAATACACTCAGAGGAGCTTGAATCCTCAGTGACCCTCTCTGTTTTATAGGTGAGGACGCCGAGGCATTGAATGTGAGTTTGAGAGAAAGCTGGGTGAGTGAGCGCAGAATTACAGGGCATGGGTTTAAAACCACACCCGACCTATTCCCAGATTTCCTGGCCATAGCAGAGGAGGGTCTTGGTGCAAGCTCTTACACACACGTATCCACTGTACCCCGCTGTGGTCTGTCACAGGGTCAGGTCTGGGGCTACAGAGATGGGAGACATAGGCCCTACCCCCCACAGGGTCCCCAGCCTGGTTAGGGGAGCGAATTGGTGTGGAAGGTGAGCAGGGCACTTGAACACAGAGAAAGTGAAAATAATCTGGTGTGGGAGCATCTGGAGGACTTCCTGGAGTCAGTGATAATCACTGTCCTCCACTCCCTTGATATATGTATGACTCAGGCCCTGTACTTCCAATCAAGGGCACAAAAAGGTGCCCTGAAATAGCACCCTCAGGGGTAAGAGATGCTCTTACCCTAGAGAGTGGTCAAGGTTGCACAACTCTGGGAATATACGGAAACCCATTGACTTGGGCATTTTAAAATGGGTAAATGTTGTGGTATATAAATTATAACTCAATAAAAGTGTTTGTAAGAGTCTTGCCTTGACATTTTATTCTTGGACCCAAATTTGGTGCTCACCCACAAAGCCCAGCCCCATTCACCCTGGGGGAACCACCTCACAGCTGCAGTGCTGTTGGCTCCCAGCTGTGCTCCTCACTTTCCTGTGTGAGCAACCTGACCATCACCTCATCCACAGAAGGGAACCCTTCTTTCCAGCCTATGTCTGTTAGTTTTATGCAGTAGTTGGGGGGCGGGGGGGAAAGAGGGGGCAGCTTGGAAGCATTTGAACAACAGGCTTATTACCCAAAAGTGAGCCTGTACCAGCAGGGTCGTGCATCCCTGGCGACTTGGCCTTTAAAAAGGTCGCTGAGTCCCACCCCAGAGATTTGATTTCCGGGCTGGGGGTGCAGCCGTGTTGCAAAGGTGCCCCGGGGGGACACTCAAGTAGCCACATTGAGAATCCTGGTCCTGGGCTCATAGAAGCTTTGCTTCCTGTGGTTATTTGGTCCACAGCCAACCCGGTTCATTCCTCCTCACTTTGTGTCTAGGCCAGTGGTCGGTAAACTGCGGCTCGTGAGCCACAGCTTGCTGCTCTGTTGACTAATGGGTTTGCCGACCACTGGCGAGGGGTCAGAACCCAGCCTGAGAAGCACCGTCTGCGTGGATCCCCACGCACCAGGCACCGCCCGCGGCTCTTTCTGTTTCATCTTCACGGAGCAATCACAGCTATCGCTGCGCTCCATTGTTCAACTTGGCCCCGACCACCCTGGGGCCCACAGCAATTGTTCAAATACCCAACTTCAAACAAACAAAGAGAAAATAACATTGGCCAGTCCTTTGTGATAAGCCGCCTTTATCAGCCCCGGTTGCTGTCAGCTGGCATGGCTGGTCAGAGGGCGCTCTTTTACACGCTGTAAGTCAACATCACCTGTTTGTCCAGGATGACACGGGGGCAGCTCCCGCTCCCCGTGTTATCGCGGAGGAAGCACTAGGCTGGGTGTGTGGGTATTTGGACAATAACAGCCGCGTTTGCCCTGCCCCAGGGTAACCAGATCCCAGCCGTGGTGAGTTTGGTTGAGGCCAGTGTGGTTATTGCTTCCTGGAAGGTGGACTGCTGAGAAAGGGGACTTTCACTTCTTCCTGCCTCAGTGGCTCCCTTCCCAGCGTCTAGACTTGGCGTGCACAATGGCCAGGGCCTTCCGGATTCCATTCTCTGTCTGATGCCAGTTTCCGAAGCCGCAGATCTAAATTGGGATTTCCTGGATTCCCAGAGTCG
>PVJN01027386.1:0-10393 GCA_004026805.1 Lasiurus borealis
GGGAGGAGGGAGTGAAGGGAGGGGGAAGGATGAGATGAAAGGGGAGGGGATTGGAGCAGGATGGGAGGGGAGGGAGAGGAAAGGGGAAGGTGAGGTAGGGGAGGAGGAGGGGAGGGGAGAGAAATGGGAGGGGAGAGAGGGATGGGAGGGGAGGAGGAGGGGAGAGAAATTGGAGGGGAGAGAGAGATGGGAGGGTAGGGAAAGGGGAGAGAAATGGGAAGGGAGAGTGATGGGAGGGTAGGGGGAGGGTAGGGGAGAGAAATGGGAGGGGAGGCTGGCCTTGGTAGAACCTTCCTGGGAGGGGCTGAGTCTCCCCTTGCCAGTGGGTTGGACGGTCAGTCGGCCAGTCCAGTCGGATGTTGTTGCACCAGTAATTTATCCGCAGCCCCCAGTTAAAGGGAAGTTTGGCTGTCGTATTTCCTGGCCTGTTTCCTCGGTTGGTTGGTCTTAAGTTTTTTTACATAGAGATGTTTTCGTGTTTCTGTACTCATCAAAGTTCCTGACATGTTTTCCTCTCCAATGTTGGCGTGTCTCCCACACTCAGAGAGTGATCACAGACCTGGCTGCATTCCTTCTGGGTTTAAAGGAGTTTTCAAACTCACTCCATACCTGTCACTCAAGTTGGGTGTTGATTCTGAAGGGAGAATCTGGACAGGATTGATGAAACCTTTCCAATGACCACAAACGTGTTAGAGACACATGCTCACACCTGCACAGCAAGACGCAAGAAGGAAACAAGTGATTTTCCTACACGGGAAGCTGCCCCCAGCACCTCAGACTCCCATCTTTTTCTTCACTTGACTTTGCTATTTTGTTTCTTTCTTTTTTAAAAAATATATTTCATTGATTTTTTCACAGAGAGAAAGGGAGGAGAGAGAATTAGACACATCAATGAAAGAGAAAAATCAATCAGCTGTCTCCTGCCCATCCCCACCTGGGGATGTGTCTGCAACCAAGGTACATGCCCTTGATCAGAATCCAAACTGGGACCCTTCAGTCCCCAGTCCAGGGCTCTATCCACTGAGCAACACTGGCCATGGCTATTTAGTTTATTTCTTGCAAAGAACATACAGTTGGGTCTGGGAAACAGATCCGGCAAATTATTGTGACCACGGGTGCTCCAGCGGTTGGCATTCCTGTTGTAGATACTATTTGCTCTTTCTCTGATTTTTTTTTTTTTTGTACTTGCTGTGTTTCTGGTCATTTGTCACTTGTTTCCTTCTTGCATCTTGCTGTGCAGCTGTGAGCGTGTGTCTCTAACACGTTTGTGGTCATTGAGAAGGTTTGAGTTTTATGCACTGGGCCTCTAGTTAATAACAATAATGCCGGGATGAGCTCTGTACTGGGTGTGCTCACATGGTGATCCTACCTGGCCCTCGACTTCCTGGAGCTGGAGTTGCTTAGGCCAGAGAGAGGAAGACTTCGCCTTGTCCCCAGCCTTCGTCCCTCCCCTAGCCCTTCAGGGACCTCACCCTCAGAGGTTCCCATTCCCACCTCCTCTCTGAGCCCTCCTCTGGCAGCTGCACACTCCTGGGTCCTGCGTCCCAAGGACAAACCGGGCTCAGCCTAGGGACACTTACTGGTTGAGTTGCTGCTTCAATGTCCCCTGAGCCACCACACCTCACACTTCCTCCTGGGGACCGTCCACAGACCCTTGTCCCTCCCCGGGTGGCCCCTCCAGACCCCTGACCACACACTGAGCAGGTGACGTGTGGCTGGTGCAGGTGGGAGGAGGGTGGCTGAGGCGGGCAGCCCATGCTGGATCCAAAGGTGGCAGCAGCTCAGGAAGGAGGGAGTGGCTGAATGAAACGCTGTCTGGGAGTTACATGTGAAGACAGTATGTGGGTGTGTGGGGCTGAAGGGCCTGTATCATTTACATACCTCTCGCCCTGATGTTGTCCATGTGGCTCCAGAGACATTGAAGCAGCACGCGTGGCACACGGCATATTCCAGCTGGAAGGCTCCAGGCCGTGGGCCAGGCCTGTCACCTGGGAGGGGCGGCAGGTTTCTGGACAGGTGCACGCAGGGTGGGGCTTCCCAGGAGGGGAGCTGGGGGCTCTGCTTCTTCTTAGCTCCTCGTATTAGGGGTGTGTGTGGCTGTGCGTGAGTGTGTGCGCATGTGTGTGAGTGTGCATGCATGAGAGTGTGCATACATGTGTTGTGCCTGTGTGCATGTGCACATGCAATGTGTGCTGCATGGGCACATGTGTGTACTGTGTGTACACATGCCTGTGCATGCTGTGCCTGTACATGTGCGTGTATGTGCTGTGTATATATGCACATACTATGCATATGCGTGCAGTGTGCATGCATACTGTGTGTGTGTGTGTGTGTGTGTGTGTGTGTGTGGAGGAGGCACTGGGGTCCTCTTGAAAGGGGATGCTACCTGCCTGTCCCTCTGGCTCTGCCATCCTGGGCACCGTCTCACTCGCTCTGTCTCCTCCATGGGGATTGCACCCCCTGACAGCAGGGACTGCGTGTGGCTTCCTGAGCGCCGCACACGCTTGTCCTGCTGAGAGCTGAGGGGACACGAGGTGGGGATGCTGTCTGCAGCCCTCGCTGTAGAGGCGCGTGTGAGAGGGGAACCTGCCTGCTGCTCCTCCGTGTCCCCACCACGTGTCCGAGTTCTAGGACCGTGGTACCCTGTTCTCTCTGGGAGCACACATGCTCTCTCCTCCCCCTCCCCTGCCCACCTCTCCTCTCCCTACCCCCTCACTTCTCTTCCCTTCCCACCACCTCTCCTCCCCTCCCCCTCACCTCTCCTCCCCCTCCCCCCTCACCTCTCCTCCCTCCCCTGCCCAGGTGTCAACCCCTACTGTGCAGCAGACACGGACCTCCCAGGGGCTGGGACCACAGCTGCCTCCACGGATCCCACAGACCGACTGTCCTTCTCGCTCTGCAGCGGCAGGAAGGCGCTGTCCCAGCAGCTGGATGGCCCCGTGGGCAGGGCCGGGGTGAGGCTGCAGGGCCAGGAGGGTGCTGGGAAGGACTTGGGTGGTTCCGCCATAGAACTGCAGGGGAGGCTGCCTGCGGGCATGGCCACAGTGGGGCAAAGGCCCACATCAGGGAGGTCACCCACTGAGCCCCAAAGTGCTAGGGAGCTGACCATCCTGAACCAGGCAGAGCCCCCGGCACAGTGACTCTGGGGTGGGCAGGACACACAGCTGTCAGCGAGGCCTGGACCCTGGCTCCTCGGGGCTCACAGCTCAGCTTTAACTTAATCCCGGGCCACGTGGCTGACATCACACACATCTCCTCTAATGCTTTTTTTTTAATATTTAAAAATATATATATTATTGGTTTTTTGAAGAGTGGAAGGGAGAGGGATAGAGAATCAGAAACATCAATGAGAGAGAGACATTGATCAGCTGCCTCCTGCACTCCCCCTCCTGGGGATGTACCCACAACCAAGGTCCAAGCCCTTGACCAGAATCCAACCTGGGACCACCAGTCCATAGGCCAATGCTCCATCCACTGAACCACACCGGTTAGGGCTTTTTAAAAAATATTTTTATTTCAGAGAGGAAGGGAGAGGGAAAGAGAGATAGAAACATCAATAAAAGAGAACCATTGATTGGCTGCCTCCTGCAAGCCCCCTACTGGGGATTGATCCAGCAACCCAGGCAAGTGCTCTTGACTGGGAATTGAACCAGGGACCCTTCAATCCGAAGGCTGACGCTTTATCCACTGAATGACACCGACCAGGGCATTGCCTCTAATTCTTTTCTTTTTTAAAATATATTTTATTGATTTTTTACAGAGAGGAAGGGAGAGGGATAGAGAGTCAGAAACATCGATGAGAGAGAGACATCGATCCACTGCCTCCTACACACCTCTTACTGGGGTTGTGCCCACAACCAAGGTACATGCCCTTGACCAGAATCAAACCGGGGACCTTTGAGTCCACAAGCCTATGCTCTATCCACTGAGCAACACCGGCTAGGGCTTGCCTGTAATTCTTAAACCTGGGAAGGCACTCCTATCAGCCTGGTTCTGCCAGGAGGACTGGAAGCCTGGCCAGGCTGAGCCCATACATCCTGAGCCCTAAGTGGCCACAATCTGAGCTCGGCCTGGGCGGCTCCCCGTCCATGCTCTCCCGCTGTGGGCATTAGCTGCAGAGGGGTGCCATGCAGACTGGAAGCTGGTGTCCCCCAGGTCACCACAGCTGCCCTCCATCCCGGCCCCCTGAGCTCTAGGTCCTGCCCAGGTCCCCAGGGATCCCACTGTCGCTCATGGTCACACAGCGCCCCCTGGTGGCCACGCATGTACCTCCCTTTGGACACCCCACCTACAGAGGCCTCCTTCCTGCTGGAGGCTCTTGATCCCCTCCCCAGTGCTTGGCACCCGCACCAGGGCTCCCCAACTAGTGTCGGGGTGCCCCCTCTCTGCCAGTGTCCTGTCCCCCAGCCCTGGCAGCTCCCCCAGCCTGGCCTGGGGCATGTGTGTTTGTCCCCGACGGCTCAGCAGGTGCTTCCTTGAATAACCACCTTTTTTTTCTCTTTTCTTTTCTTTTCTTTTCTTTTCTTTTCTCTTTTCTTTTTTCTTTATTTTTAAAATATATTTTATTGATTTTTTACAGAGAGGAAGGGAGAGGGATAGAGAGCTAGAAACATCAATGAGAGAGAAGCATTGATCTGCTGCCTTCTGCACGCCTCCTACTGGGGATGTGCCCACAACCAAGTACATGCCCTTGACTGGAATCGAACCTGAGACCCTTCACTCCACAGGCCGATGTCTAGCCACTGAGCCACACCGATTAGGGCTTTTCTTTTCTTTTTTATATTTTTATTGATTTCAGAGAGGAAAGGAGAGAGGGCGGGGGGGGGAGGGGGAGAGAGAGAGAGAGAGAGAGAGAGAGAGAGAGAGAGAGAGAGAGAGAGAGAGAGAGATCCACGATGAGAGAGAATCATGGATCGGCTGCCTCCTGCTCCCTCCACACTGGGGATCAAGCCTTCAACCTGGGCATATACCCTGACCTGGAATCGAATCTGGCATCCTTCGGTCCACAGGTCGATGCTCTATCCATTGAGCCAAATCAGCTAGGGCGAATGACCACGTTTTCTATTGCAAATGGGAAGCCCAGAGGCAACGAGGAGGCATTGGGGGGGTGGGGTTCGGGCGGGCCTTGAAATGCTGGCTTCCCAAATGCAGAGGACCTCACAGGCAGGGAAACCGAGGCACAGAGGGTCCTCCCTTCCCCCAAGTCTCCAGGTCACCACGGCCAGGTCCAGGGCCAAGCACAGTCCGTGGGCTCTGAGTCCCAGGGGGCACCCACGCCCGGGGCCCTCACCCAGCAGCTCCCTGTACCTAAGTGGGAGAGACAGCTGCTCGCTGCTCCTGGGCACATGCGCACACCTGTCGGCCTCCCTGAACTTACGTTCTACACCAAGCATGTCGCACTCACAGGCTAGCACTGGCCAGACAAACAAGGTTTGAGTGGATGTGGCCGCAAAAGAACAAAAGCTCCTACGTTTCATAGAAACGTAGGTTTGTTTCGATGGAGACATGCTGAGGACAAAGGGCTGAGATAAACCAGTCGCTGTGAACATAAAGTAACAGAACCTTTTAATAAACATTAATCTTTTTTCTTGAACATGAACTCACCAGACCCTGAGACACTGCACACATGAATACATGTCACGCAAACAAACCCATTTTTCTTGTTCTCCTAAAGCGAGATATTTCCTGTTGCGCAGACAAAGCCAGTCAGTCGGAGACTAAGGACGTGGCCATCAGCTGCTAGAACTTTCGCTGCCAGCATCAGTGGGGAGAGATGGTGCCCCTGTGCATGAGGGACGTGAATGCAACTCGATGGCAGTCATCAGTCATTAGTGAGCCTTGTAGCTCGTTATTAATACCCTACATAATAAAAACCTAATTTGCAAATCGACAGAATGGCAGAATGACCGGTTACTATGCTGTGCACTGACCACCAGGGGGCAGATGCTCAATGCAGGAGCTGCCCCAGTCCACAGGCCCAGGCCCCCCTCCCACACACACACACCCGATCACCCTGCAGGTCATCCCACAGATCAGACCTGATCGCCCACTAGGCCTAGGCACCCTGCCCGTGCACAAATTTTGTGCACCCAGCCTCTAGTTATGTGTAACAGGATATTGTAAAAATTAAGTTATGAGACTTTTATTAAAACGTTTCCTACATACTGTTATACTGGCTGGGCTGCAAAAATATCCATTGTGGGCCACGAGTGTGAAATGCTTGCTCTACACATCCAATCTCAGATCCTGCCCCTGCCCAACCCTGGCCTGGCGCAAAGAGGGGCTCAGTTAATTGCCCCCAATTCTGCAGAGGGCCCTCCCGGCAGCTGGCTCTCCAGCTCAAGACATTGGTTAAAGGACTCACATCCCGGCCAGTGTGGCTGTACCAATTCCTGGCCCTACTGCCTGGATGGCCTCACTGAACACGGGGGGGCAGTGTGCAGGGAGGGACTCCATGAGAAGGGTCCTCTCCTCTTTGCCCCATCTCCCTCCTTACAGGGTTTGTGTCCTTGTTCATGGCCTCAGCTCCCCACCCGGTCCTCCCTGCAGGGTGCATGCAGGCCCATGAGGTCGCTGAGCACAGCGCAGCTGGCGCTGCCCTCGGGGAGCGCCCAGGCGTCCGTCATCTCCAGTGTGGTGCTGATGAAGGGCCAGGCCAAGGTGAGTAGGACATGGCCAAGGAGCTCCTGGAAGACACCAGGCTCTGAGCAGCGGTGTGTCAAAGGCAGGATGACACTGGGAGGATGATCCTAGTGGGGGCAGGGGCAGACATCCCAGGCTCTCTCACTGTCCCTCCTTCCTTCTGGGTCCTGGGAGCTCAGGGAGGGAAGAGAGGGCAGGGGTGAGGGACAAGCTCAGGGAGGAAAGAGAGGGCAGGGGTGGAGGATGAGCTCAGGGAGGGAGCTCTGGACACAACAGCGAAGGGGAGACCCGTGACCCTAGGCCGATGGCTGTGGCCCTTGAAGAGTCTGATGTTCTGCACATAAGGTCCTGCACAGACTCCCCGCCTCTGACCTCACCTTCTCCTGCCAAGTGGTGCCAGGCACACAGTGTTTCCATAGTAACAAGATACCTGACAACAACTAGAGCTCCCCCTCTAGCAGTGGGAACACTGGCTGCCTCCCCCGGGATCCCTTCCCCCACCCCACCTCCAGCCCCTGCCCAGGCCCCCATGCAGCCTGAGCTGCCTCCTGCCTCTGCACTGGGGCCCTCCCCCAACAAGGCCATGTGCTGGCCTCACTCCCACGGGGCACCCTGTGCGTGGCCGGGCCTGTGCCGGGCAGCACCCGGTGGATGGGTGGCTGCGGTTTCTGACCCCTCGCCTGCTCTGGACTCCAGGCCCTCCGTCTGCCCGGGGACACAGGTATCCACACCCTGTGCTGACTCATACCAGCCAACGTAAAGCCTGCCATCCTTGGTCGCCTGCATGAGTCCCAGTGCCCTGTCCATTCTGTGTGCATTTGACCATGGCCAACGATTTAAAAGTGGACTCTCTTTAAAATGCTTCTACCTAAATTCCAGGGGGACAAGCAAATATTTACTACCCAAAAGTGGGCTTCCAGGGTACACCCCAGGCATGGAGACAGTTACCCTGTGGTTGGGAGGGTCAATAACCACTCTTCCCTCACCCCTGTTCTCTTCTCTCCCTGAGCTCATCCCTCACCCCTGCCCTCTCTTCCCTCCCTGAGCTCCCTGCCACCCTCACCCCTGCCCTTTCTTCCCTCCCTGGGGCCACCCAGTGAGTGGGACCCCAGGGCCCTCTGACGGCTGCTCCTCCCCAGGGCCTGGGCTTCAGCATTGTTGGGGGCAAAGACAGCATTTATGGTCCCATCGGCATCTACGTCAAAACCATCTTCGAGGGCGGAGCGGCGGCGGCTGACGGCCGGCTACAGGAAGGTACGTTTCCAGCCCTTCCCAGGACCCCTGGCCGTGGAGGCCTGGGCACCGGGCCTGCACCCTCCATCCAGCTGGGCCAGAGACCGAGCAAGTCCCCTTCCTTCTCACGCAGCCTTCTTTTGAGGTCCCTCTCTGTTCCTGGCTCTCACTGGTCTCCCTTCCCTTCTCTGTCCCTGCCCTCCCTCATACTGGCAGGGATAGCCCTGGCAGAGTCCTGGCTCTGGTGGGTCTGCCAGGGGCCGGCTGGCAGTGTGTGAGCCCTGGACTTCATGCAGGAAAGACTTCACCAAAGAGTCCAATGGGTGACATGAGGGAATGTTTATTAGAGCTGGGACAGCAAGACAGGGATGGGCCAGTCTAGAGGAAGCCACAGGAGCGCCTGGAGGTGGGGGAGGAGGTGACAGGGACCAGGCCAGGGCACAGACCAGAGGTGGGGGTCTTAGAATCCCTGCCCGGGCAGCCCTCTGCCAGCCCCTATTTCTCCTGTTCCCACAGGCGACGAGATTCTGGAGCTCAATGGTGAGTCCATGACCGGGCTGACACACCAGGACGCCTTGCAGAAGTTCAAGGTGATCGGCTGTGCCCAGGAGACACAGGGCATGGGCTTTGGGCAAGGGGACCAAGCTGAACATCACCTGCCTGACTCACACCTGCATTCACACCATGGCCTCCTGGGCAGCTGAGAGGCTAGGGCGCCATGGGATGGGGGCCTGGCTCGGGGTGGTGGAGGGCTGGGAGGGTCCTGGGGAGACCTCCGTCACTGCAGTTTGGCTGATGGTTTACAAATTCTGTGTTCATGTTGATGTCGTTACAAATGTGCTTCGGGTTTTCTAAGGCATTTACCAAAGGCATTTTTTAAATGATTTTATTGATTTGAGAAAGAGAGAGGAAGGGAGAGGAATAGAGATAGACTGCCTCCTGCTCACCTCCCCACCCCACCATGGGGATTGAGCCTGCAACCCGGGCATGTGCCCTGACTGGGAATCAAACCATTACCTCTTGGTTCATAGGTCAGCACTCAACCATGGAGCCACGCCGGCCAGGCTGAAGGCATTTTTTAACAAATATTTTTACTGATTTGAGAGAGGAAGAAAGAGGGAGAGAGAGAGAAACATCCACGATGAGAGAGAATCACTTATCAGTTGCCTCCTACATGTTCCACACTGGGAATGAGCCCACAACCCGGACATGTACCCTGACTGGGAATCGAACCGTGACCTCCTGGTTCATAGTTTGATGCTTAACCACTGAGGCACGCCAGCCGTGCCTAAAGATATTTTGCCCTAACCGGTGTCACTCAGTGGATAGTGTCGACCTGTGGACTGAAGGGTCCCAGGTTTGATTCCAGTCAAGGGCATGTACCTTGGCTGCGGGCACAGTCTCAGTAGAAGGTGTGCAGGAGGCAGCTGATGGATGTTTCTCTCTCATCAATGTTTCTAACTCTCTCTCCCTTCCTCTTCCTCTCTGTTAAAAATCAATAAAATACACTGAGTGGCCATATTATGATGATCTCTGAACGCATAATAATCTGGCCAGTCAGTGTGTATCCTATATCATAAAAGGCTAATATGCAGGCAGGCTGGCCAACCACCCATGTCCTCTCCCCCTGGCCAGGCTGGCAGGATCCCACCCATGCACAAACTCATGCACCGGGCCTCTAACACACACACACACACATACACACACACAATGAGTGGCCAGATTATTATGCATTCATAATAATGTATTTTAAAAACATTAAATTTAAAAAAATATATTTTTGAGTCCCCATCTAGTTTAATAGTTCTAGACTCTAAGCTTTGTATGTGCCACATTTGTGTCCTATGTATAACACATGCCACCTGTGTGCATACATACAGGTATGGCATGCACACATTCACACACGCACACCCATGCCCTTGCCCGCAGCCAGCCGTGGACGCATGCGCCCTCTCTCCCTACAGCATGCCAAAAAGGGGCTGCTCAGCCTCACGGTGCGTACACGTCTGCCGGCGCCCCCCACCCTGGGCAGCCCCCTGTCACCCCCGCTGGGCCGCTCGCTGAGCTCGGGCACCTCCGCCCCCCCAGAAGGCAGTGCTTTCCTTCTGGACACCCCAGAGGCTCCCGCAGGCACTGCCAGGCCCAGCTACAGGGTCCTGGTGGAGGTCTCACTGCAGAAAGGTACTGGCCCCCACGGTCCCCCAGGGCTGTCCCTTGCCCTCCTGCCCAGGCTTCCCACCCAGACTCCCCGAGTGGAGTTGGTCCCCTGTCAGGGCTGATCCTGTGGAGCAGATGGGCCGGGCTCTGTGTACTGACAGGTCCTGGGGACAAGCCCCCCCCCTCCCCACTCCCAGTCCATGTCCTGAGGCCCTAACAGAGCTCAGGGACAGAGCAGACACCAACCCCTCCCTTCCTCGCCCTTCTGCCTCCCTCTCTCCCCATTCCACCTCCCTCCCTCCTCTCCCTTCCCACCCGCTCCTTTCCTCTCTCTTCTACCTCCCTCCCTTCTCCCCCTCCC
>PVJN01027386.1:10493-28239 GCA_004026805.1 Lasiurus borealis
TATCCCCCCTTCTACCTCCCTCCCTCCCCCCTCCCTCCCTGTCTTTCCCATTTGGGCTCAGCACCCTCCTGCCAGAGCCACTGCCAGCCACCCTGGAGCGGTGCCTACCCAGGAGTTGTCCCACAAACAGGAGGGTCAGAGCCCAGCGACAGGAGAGGGTGCCCGGGCACCTTAGGGACTCACAGGCCCCCCTGGAGAGCCATCACCCCCCGTGTGCCCACAGAGGCTGGCGTGGGCCTGGGCATCGGGCTGTGCAGCGTCCCCTACCTGCAGTGCCTATCGGGCATCTTCGTGCACACGCTGTCCCCCGGATCCGTGGCACATCTGGACGGCCGGCTTCGGTAGGTCTGCAGTTAGGGCCCGGAACAGAAGGGGTCCTTCAGGTTGGCGCCGGGGGGATGGACGGGGGTTTCAGGCAGGTCTCAGAAGGATTCGGACACAGGGGAGGGTGTTAGAGGTGCAGAACTCGAGCCCTGCCCAGCCCTGCTGAGTCAGGGTGCCCTGGCCAAGCCCCAGGGGTGCAGGTGAGAGGGAGGCCTGAGAGAATAGGTGAGGGCCAATGAGGAGGAAGAGGAGGAAGAGAGGGAGGAGAAGGAGGAGGGGGAGGGAGAGGGGGAGGAAGATGGAGAAGGAGAGGAGGGGAGGAGGAGGAGGAGGAGAAGGATGGGGAGGAGGGGTAGAAGGGGAAGGAAAGAGGGTAAGGGAGGAGGATGGGGAGGAGGAAGAGGAGCCACTGACTCAGATCCCACTGCCGAGAGCGAGCAGTGATACCTAGGCATGTGGCGAGGCTGCCCGTGGGCTCTGCTGGCAGGAGGCGGTGAAGAACAGAGTTTCAGGCATAACGTTTTATTTATATTTTTAAATACGTTTTTATTGATGTCAGAGAGGAAGGGAGAGGGAGAGAGAGAAACATCCACGATGAGAGAGAATCAAGGGTCGGCTGCTTCCTGCATGCCAGACACTGGGGATCAAGTCCACAACCCAGGCATGTGCCCTTGGCCAGAATCGAACCCGGGACCCTTCTATCCACAGGCTGACGCTCTATCTATTGAGCAAAACCAGCTAGAGCTGTTTGTTAGTTTTTTGATTAATCCCTTCACCTTTTTCATCCTGTCCTGCAACCCCTCCCCTCTGACAGCTGCCAGTCTGTTCCCTGTCTCTATGAGTCTGTTTCTGTTTCATTTGCTAGTTTATTTAGATTCAGATACACGTGAAATCACAAGGCCCTGTCTTTCTCTGACCAGCTGGTTTCACTTAGCATAGCGCTCTCCAGGTCCCTTCATGCTGTCAAAAAAAAATGAGATCTCATCCTTTTTCACCTCATTCCATGGGGTCAATGTCCCAGGGCATTTTTTATCCACTCGACTACTGATGGGCATGTGGGCTGCTTCCAGATCTCAGCTATCCTATATAATAAGAGCCTAATATGCTAAATGTCTGGTCGATCAGTTGGCCATTCAACCAATCAAAGAATAATATGCTAATGATGTGCTAAGGCTCCTGAACTGCTTGCTATGACATGCACTGACCACCAGGAGGTAGACAGTTGACTGGTTAACCAGTTATTATGATGTGTACTGAGCTCCTGGGGGTAGACACTCCAACCACTAGGTTAGCTTGCTGCTGGGGTCCAGCCAATCAGTACTGAGCGAGGCTGGCCAGACATACCCTAGAGCCTTCCCATGATCCCTCCCCAGCTGGCCAACCTCCTACATCCCTCCCTGGCCTTAATTTATGCACCAGTGGGGTTCCTAGGCCTGGCCTGCATCTTCTTGCATTCCAGGCTAAGGAACCGCATCGGACACCCAAGTGCAGGAATTTCGTGCACCGGGCCACTAATTGTAAATAATGCTACAATGAACAAGGGGCATGTACATCCTTTCGAGTTGGTGTTTCATGATTCTTCAGATTTATCCCTAGAAGTGGCATCGCTGAGCCCTAAGGCAGTTGCCCTTTTGATTTTTGGAGTTAACTCCATGCTCTTCCCCGGGGGTCCCCACTGCTATCCCCACAGATGTGGTGATGAGATCGTGGAGATCAATGACGCCTCCGTGACGTGCATGACGCTCAACGACGTGTATGCGGTCCTGAGCCACTGTGAGCCAGGGCCCGTCCCCATCCTGGTCAGCCGACACCCGGACCCACAGGTAACCTGCATGGGGCATCTTGCTCGTGCATCTCTCAGTTAGCACTGAAATTGGAGTGAGAACTACTGGATTTCCACCCCGGTTCTTAGAATGGAACTGAGCCCATAGTGTGGCTGGCCCACCAGTTCTAGACACCAGGGTAGGTGGCATCGGGGGCAGGAGGTGTCCAGGATGGGCAGTGTGGGAGGGGTCAGGGGGGAGACAGGTGGCATCAGGGCCACTCCTGCAGCTGGCAGACAGGCCCTGGGGAAGGAAACCACTGACTAGGCCCCGCTAGGGGGTGAGAGAGAGCCCTTTGCCCCCCAGGCCAGGGTGCCACCAAATGCCACACTGTTTCCCACAGTGGCTGCACCCATCTGCACCCCCTCCAGCTGTGTGAAGGGCCCCCTTTACTCCCCATCCTCTCCAGCACTTGAAATCTGTTGATTTGTTGATGGAAGCCATTCAGATAGATGTGAGGTGGTCCTTGCTGTGCCTTTAATTTGCATGTCTGGGATGATCAGTGACGTTGAGCATCTTTTCCTGTGATTCTTGACCACCTTTATGTGTCTTTTGGGAAGTGTCTGGCCAGGTCCTCTATCCATTTTTGGGTGTTGAGTTTTATATGTTCTTTTTATTTTATTTTATTTTATTTTAAAATATATTTTTACTAGAGGTTTGAAGCTGGAGGGGGATTCTTCAGCCTGCACTGCCCCCTCTCCCAGTCCAGGAGCCCTCAGGGCAGGGAGGTGACCCGGCAATCAGGGGAAGGCAACACCCCATCACACCTCAGCTGCTGCCACTGCCAGCAGTGCAAACCTCAGCCAGCCCTGGTTATCTGAGCCTTGGGCAGCTGAGCAGCTCTGCACCTTGGGCTGACTCTCAGTGGCTGGGGAGCTGAGGGGACTGAGTGTTTCCATCTGGTGGCTGTGGGGGCTGCCATATTTGAGGGCATGGCAGTCAATTAACATAGTCCCTCCTTATTGGCTGTGAGCGCTGCCATCTTTGTGATGGTCAACTAGCATATTCCCTCTCAATTAGATAGGATTGGTTTCAGAGAGGAAGATATCGAGAGAGAGAGAGAAAGAGAGAGAGAGAGAGAGAGAGAGAGAGAGAGAGAGAGAGAGAGAGAGAGAAACATCAATGATGAGAGAAAATCATGGATCGGCTGTCTCCTGCCTGCCCCCCACAACCCGGGCATGTGCCCTGACTGGGAATTGAACCTGGGACCCTCCAGTCCACAGGCCGATGCTCTACCCACCAATCTAAATTGGCCAGGACTATACTTTCTTTATGCATTTTGAATATTAACCCCTAATTGGATGTGTCGCTGGCAAATACATTCTCCCACTCAGTAGGTTGTCTTGTTTTGTTGATGGTTTCCTTGTCTGTGCAAAACTGAGCCACTGTCTTCCCATTTGTTTATTTTTTCCTTTGGTTTCTCTTGCCTGAAAAGATAGACATGAAAAAAATATTGCTATGAGAAATGTTCAAGATTATACTGCCTCTGTTTCCTTAGGATTTTTATGGCTTTGAGTCTTGCATTGAAATCTTTAATACTTTTGAATTAATTCTTTTATGTGGTGTAAGAAGGTGGTCTAGTTACTTTTTTTGGGGGGGAGCACATACCTAATTTTCCCAACACCATTGATTAAATAGACAGTCTTTACCTCACTGTATGTTCTTGCCTCCTGTGTTAAATATTAATTAACCTCAAGGTGTGGATTTATCCTGTTCTATTGATCTATATGTCTTTTACATGCCATACCAGGCTGTTTTGGTTACTATAACCTTATAGTATTGTCTGATATCAAGTAGTATGATCCCGCCAACTTCGTTCTTCTTTCTCAAGATCACTGTAGCTCTTCAGGGTCTTTTGTGGTTCCATGTACATTTTTGGAATATTTGTTCTAGTTCTGTGAAGTATGACATTGGTATCTTGATAGGAATTATGTTGAATCCATGATTGCTTTGGGTCGTATGGGCGTTTTAATGATGTTAATTCTTCCCATCCATGAACATGGTATATTCTTCCACTTGGTTGTATCTTCTATAGCTTCTTTCTTCAGGGTCTTATAATTTTCTGAGCACAGGTCTTTTATATCCTTGGTTCAATTTATTCTGAGGTGTGTTTTGTGTGTATGTGTGTGTGTGTGTATGTATGTGTGTGATTGTAAATGGAATTGTTTTCTTAGTTTTCCTTTCAGATAGTTCATTATTGGTGGATAAAAATGCAACTGACTTCTGTATGATTATTTTCTAGCCTCGTACTTTATTGAATTAATTGATCAGTTCTAGTAGTTTTTTGGTGGAGTCTTTAGGGTTCTCTGTCTAGTGTCATGTCATTGGTGAATAATGACAGTTTTACTAGTACTTTCTCCTTTCCAATTGGGATAAATTTGTTTTTTCTTTCTTGTCTGATCACTGTGGCTAAGAATCAAATACTATGTTGAACAAGAGTGGTTTAAGCGGACATCCTGTCTTGTTCCTGTTCTTAGAGGAAATGGTTTTGTTTTTGTGCATTGAGTAAGATGTTGGCTGTAGGTTTGTCATATATGGCCTTTCTTATATTGAGATGTGTTCTCTCTATTTCCACTATGCTGAGAGGTTTTATCAAAAAATTAGAGGCCCAGTGCATGAATTCATGCACCAGTGGGGTCCCTTAACCTGGCCTTCAGGACCAGGCCAAAAACAACTCTCTGACATCTCCCGAGGGGTCCCAGATTGTGAGAGGGTGCAGGCCAGGCCTAGGGACCCCTACCAGTGCACAATCAGGGAGGGATGCAGGAGGTTGGCTAGCTGGAGGGCTCCAGGGAGTGTCCAGCCAGGCTTGCTCAGTCCTGATCAGTGGACCCCAGCAGCAAGCTAACCTACTGGTTGGAGCAACTGCCCCCTGTGTGGTCAGCGCACATTATAGTGAGCAGTTGAGTGGCCTTAGCATGTCATTAGCATATTACACTTTGATTGGTTGAACAGACAACCAGATGACTGGACACTTAGCATCTTAGGCTTTTATTATACAAGACTAGAGGCCTGTTGCACAATATTCATGCAGGAATAGATCTTCCTTCCCCTGGCTTCACTCCTGGCCACCAGGAGCCTGCAAGTCCTTACTCCTGGCCAGAGCACCACTCTCGTAGCTCCCTCCGCTGCCCGTCCCCCCCTCATAGCAGGCATCCTGCACCTCCTGGCCACTCCGCACCTGCATATGCAAATTAACCCGCCATATTTGTTGGGTTAATTTGCATACTTGCTCCTGATTGGCTGTGGGCATAGTGGAGGTAAGATTAAGATGAGTGTTGTACTTTATCTAATGCTTATTCTGCATCAATTGATATGATCATGTGACTCATTCTTTATTTTGTTTATATGCTGTCTTTGATTGACACATTCATTTTTCTGCAGATGTCAAACCACCCTTGTGTCCCAGGAATAAGTCCCAGGTGGTCATGGTGTATGATCTTTGTCATGTATTGCTGAATCTGGTTTGCTAATATTTTGTTGAGAATTTTAGCAGCTATGCTCATCAGGGCCTGTAATTCTTTCTTTGGTGTGTCTTTATCTGGTTTTGGAATCAGGATAATGCTGGCCTCCTAAAATGAGCTTGGAAGTCTTTCTTCCTCTTGAATTTTTTTGACTAGCTTGAGAAGGATGGTGTTTGTTCATTGGATGTTTGCTAAAAGAAATTCTCTGTGCCCTAACCGATTTGGCTCAGTGGATAGAGCGTCAGCCTGTGCACTGAAAGGTTCCAGGTTCCATTCCAGTCAAGGGCATGTACCTTAGTTGTGAGCACATCCCCAGGAGGGGGTATGCAGGAGGCAGCTGATCGACGTGTCTCTCTCATGGATGTTTCTAACTCTACATCACTCTCCTTTCCTCTCTGTAAAAAAAATCAATAACATATATATAAAATATATATATTTTTTTAAAAAATTCTCTGTTAAGTAAGAGAAATACTGTTTATCTGTCAGCCAAATAAGATACCAGAGACAGGGCTCAGATTAAGTCTCCCCAAACAAAGACTTAAAGCATATTTAAAAAATAAGGGTGAGCCTGGCCGGTATGGCTCTGTGGTTGAGCATTGACCTAGGAACCAAAAAGTAACAGTTCGATTCCCGGTAGGGCACATGCCCAGGTTATGGGCTCAATCTCCAGTGTGAGGATGTTCAGGAGGCAGCTGATCCATGATGCTTTCTCATCATGGATGCTTCTATTTCTCTCTCTTCCTCTCCCTTCCTGTCTGAAAGCAATAAGAAAAATTTTTTTTTTATTAAAAACAAAATCAGGAAGCAGGCTAGGGAGAGAAGAGATGGTCTCTGGTGAGACACAGAGAGATGAAGGAGCCGGGGCTGAAGGTGGCTGGTGAATATGGTCCAGGCTGGAGGTAGACTTGGGCGTGGCAGCTCTGGGGTGGGCGAGGTCCCTGGGGAATCTGTGAGAATCACATCCTGTGTACAGAGGATTCAGTGTGGGCTGGTCATGTGCACGCCGCACATGCCTTGGTCTCTGAGGGTGCATGACCCCGCAGAGTCCATGTGACCTCCCTCCATCTCCCAGTGAGGAGGTGGGCTCAGCAAGGAGGAGGAGGAAGAGGAGGATATGGGAAGGTGGGCCTGAGTCCTGTGAGTCAGTGCTCACACCACCAACCTCCCTGCGTATTCAGTCCAACCCTCGAGATGGAGGTGAAAACGCAGAGAGGAGGGCCCAGGCTTCTGGAGGTGTGTGGGCGCTGTCCCCCACCCTCCCAGCTCCGGAGCCCTGTGGGCAGGGTAGGGGAGGGGCAGGGCCGGGCTGAGGCTGTGACCTTGGGTGTGAGGCGAGGGGCACATGCAGGGAGTGGAGGGAGGAGTCAGGCCCCAGTATCTCAGGCAGGGGTGCCTGCCCATCAAGGACAGGCTGGTTGGGGCAAGGACAGGACTCAGCGAGCGAGTGTGGCTGCGACTCCCAGCTGGGCCAGCTAGGCTGCTGACCTTGGCAGACCTTGGCTGACCTTGGCTGACCTTGGACGGTGTGAAGAGGTGGGTGGTGCCTACCTCATAGGCAAGGGGCGTCTCTTGTTCTGATAGGTTACCAATGCCAGGCACTGTGCCCAGCTCAACTGATGTATTTTTCACATCAACTTTATACTGTTGGCCATTTAAAATATATATATATGTATTGATTTCAGGAGGAAGGGAGAGGGAAAGAGAGAAACATCCATGATGAGAGGGATTCATGGATCGGCTGCCTTCTGCAGGCCCCACACTGGGAATGGGCCCATAACTCAGGCATGTGCCCTTGATGGGAATTGAACTGGGACCCTCCAGTCGGCAGGCTGATGCTCTATTCACTGAGCCACACTGGCCAGGGCTTATTGGCCATTTTTAAGTGTTTAGTTCAGGGGCATGAAGTTCACAGCCTGTGCAAGCATTGCCTCGTGTGGAAATGCTCCCCTTTCAGAAGTGATACTTTGCCCATACACATGCCCTGGGGCTGGCTGTGCTCAAGGTTAGACACATGATGTGATTCCCAGACGTGGCATTACAGAGTTTGTGCTCCACAGCTGCGTGATTGTCGCTTCACATGTCCTTAAGGTCATCCATGCTGTCGCAGGGGTCAGAATCCCCTTCCTTTTTAGAGCGGAATAAGAATTCATTGTGTGGCCCTGGCCAGTGCAACACAGTGGGTAGAGCGCCGGCTGCGGACTGAACGGTCCCAGGTTTGATTCCCGGTCAAGGGCACATCCACGGGTTGTGAGCTCCAACTCCAGTAGGGGGTGTGCAGGAGGCAGCCGATCCATGATTCTCTCTCATCATGGATGTTTCTCTCTTTCTTTCCCTCTCCCTTCTTCTCTGACATCAATAAAGACATACTTTTTAAAATTCATTGTGTGTACACAGCACTATTTTTTTAGCATAAGTTTAGAATACTTTATTTTTTATATATTTTATTGATTTTTACAGAATAGGAGGGAAAAGGATAGAGAGTTAGAAGCATCAATGAGAGAAACATCGATCAGCTGCCTCCTTAACACTCTTCACTGGGGATGTGCCCGCAACCAAGGTACATGCCCTTGACTGGAATCAAACCTGGGACCCTCCAGCCCACAGGCCGATGCTCTATCCACTGAGCCAAACCGGTTAGGGCTGTACTTTACAGTATTTTTTAAATATATTTTTATTGAATTCAGAGAGGAAGGGAGAAGAGAGATAGAAACATCCATGATGAGAGAGAATCATGGATTGGCTGCATCCTGCATGCCCCCCACTGGGGATGGAGCCCACAACCTGTGCATGTGCCCTGACCTGGGACCCTTCAGTCCACAGTCTGGCGCTCTGCCCACTGAGCCACACCACCAGGACCATTGCTTTCTTAAGCAGGAGTTGAGGGGAGGGTGATAGAGGTGGGTGCAGCGGGCCTTGAACACAAGGTGTTTGGCTCTGGGAGTTCACTCTTTCAGGTGTGATGGGGAGAAGGGACAAGACCCCAGTAAGCGAGGAGCTGTCTCATGGCCTGGAGTTGGCGGGCGGCAGGGAGACAGCCCCTGTGGGGCCTGCTAGGTAGGGGTGGACTTTGCCTGGAAGAGGACTGGGAACCCAGCCGCATCAAGGAATGGGATTCAACAGCTCCCAGCCATCTGCACCATGGGAGGTAGGGAAGAGAGGAACCCAGGCCCCGGGGGTAGGGAAAGGGGGGCAGGATTGGCTGGGAGTGTGGCGCAGGCTCCTGTGGTTCATGCGAGTCAGTGAGTGAGTGGCGTTTCCTTAGGTCTCAGAGCGGCAGCTCAAAGCTGCCGTGGCCCGGGCTGCCGAGTGCCTCCGGTTCGGGAGGGAGCGGCCTCAGTGGAGCCTGGAAGGTAAGAAAGTACAGGAGTGGGCCGATGATGATGATCGCTGAACGCATGATAACCTGGCCACTCGGTGTGTGTGTGTGTGTGTGTGTGTGTGTGTGTGTGTGTGTGTGTAGGGGGAGCGGGGAAGGGGATTGCTGACTGTGGTTGAGGGGGCAGAGTGCTAGCCATGCAGGGGTGCTGGCCATGGGGTGGGGTGCTGGCTCCGGGGCAGGGTGCTGGCCGTGAGATGGGGTGCTGGTTCTGGGGGGCGTGGTGCTGGCCCGCTCGCTTAGCTTGGCCTCTCTCCCCGCAGGTGCCAAGCGGTTGGAGAGCAGCTGGCACGGGCGGCCGGCGGGGCGGGAGCATGGGAAGAGCTCGGCGCCCCCCCAGCGCCGCGCCCCCAAGGCCATGGTGCGCTCCAGCAGCGACAGCAGCTGCATGTCGGGGTCCCCCGGGAGCAGCCCCCGCAGTGGGGCCCTGCCGCCCTGGGACCTGGAGGGCAGCGAGGACAGCCCCCGGGGGTCCCCCCAGGAGAGCCCGCCCCTCCCGGAGGCGCGGGGGGGCCACCCACCCCTGCGGATGAAGTCCTTCGAGATCTTGGTGAGGAAGCCCACGTCCTCCAAGCCCAAGCCTCCGCCCAGGAAATACTTCAAGGGCGACAGCAACCCGCCGCCCAGCACAAGCCCAAGCCCTGAGCGGGCCACCGCCCCCATCCCGGTGAGTGGTCCCTGCCTGGCCTGTGGCTCCGGGCGCCGCCCCAGCAGGAGGTGGCAGGTCCCAAGGGCACTAGGCCCTCCACCTGCAGGGGCAGCCTCATTAGGGACACATGGCTGAGGCTGGTTCTCCTTCAGACCTGACCTGTGATGGCCCCTATTGCCGGGTAGGTTTGGGGGAGCCCAGAGCTCCCTGAGTTTGAGGGGCTTGGGAAGATGGCAGCGTCAGGTGAAGGCTGATGGGTGAGCATGGAGCCATGGCGGTTGCAGCAGCTTCCCCAGAGCTGGGTGCACCCGAGCTCACCTGCACCCAGCCTAGTTCACCTGAATCCAGCCGAGCTCACCTGAGCTCACCCAGTTCATCCTCCCCCACCCTCATCCACCCAGGTCACCCAATTTCACCAGAGGCCACCCATGCACCCACCTACGCCCACCCGAATTCACCTGCGCTGCTTAGACAGGAAGCCAGGTGCCCCAGGACCGCCTTAGGGGTCAGGGTCCTCCCGGCTCTCCCTGTCCCCTCCTCTCCTGTGGATTTCACTATGTCATCCACCTTCCTCCTCCCACTCCTCCCCTTCTATGGTCAGCTCCCCCTCTCACACAGCCTCCTACCTGTGACCTCTCTGTGCTCATGTGCCCTCTCCCTTCTCCTCTCTCTTCTATCCATGACCTCTGTCTCCCGCTCTCCTTCTCCCTCAGGATTCCTTCCCCTCACCCCTATGATCTCTCTCCGTCCTCACACCACCTCTCTCCTGCCTCTACTCCTGCTTTATTATCTCGTCCTCTTTCCTTGGTGAGAGGGAGAGACAGTCAGAGAGGGTGAGGAGTAAGAGAAGAGAAAGAGATGATGGAATAAATAGACAGGTGGAGAGAGAGAGGGATGATGTGGGCTGTATGCGGGCAGAAAGCGAGATGACAGGGAGAGAGGAGGGGACAGTGAGAGGGAGAGGATAGAATGATAGAGAGGAGGAGTGATATAGGGTGTATAAGGACACAGAGGGAGTCACAGAGGCAGACAGGAGGGACAATGAGAGGGATAAAAGAGGAGGGAAGAGATGAAGTCGATAGCAGTATGGAGAGAGAGAGAGATCCCAGGAGGAGAGGAGGGAGGGGACATAGAGAAAAAAAGAGGAGAGAGTGAAAGGTGGGTGATAGGAGGAGCGAGAAGAGAGAAATGGGGGAGAGATGGGAGAGGCAGGTGAGAGAGATGATACAGCTCCCAGGTTCTCACCTCATAGGGGCCCACCCTTTAGTACCTTGGGATTCTTGACATCCATCTATACTAATAAAAGGGTATATTGCTAATTAGAACAGACATCTTCTGGACATCCTTCCGGACAAAGCCACAGTGGCATGGGCTGAGGGAGAGGCAGTTAGGGGGTGATCAGGCCAGCAGGCAGAGGTGTATAGGGGCAATCAGGCAGGCAGGCAGGCGAGCAGTTAGGAGCCAGCCATTCTGGATTGAGAGAGGGATGTCTGAGGGGTCCTGTACTGGAGAGGGTGCAGGCTGGGCTGAGGACCCCCACCCCTGCCATGCAGGAATTTCATGCACGGGGCCTCTCGTAAGCTATCATACCTTTGCCCACTGATTCCAAGTCAAGCGAATCTCACACCCAACCACCAGTTCTGATTTGCCTGCTGCTGGACCTGCATTTCCTAGACACGGGCTCCTTGTTCCTCACCACATGTCCTTCCTCCCATCAGGGCGCTTGTCACTACGAAGCCAGCCTCTGACCTCTCCCCTAACATGATGGAGGGGGATGGGAAGAGTCAGTGCAGGGAGGTGGCAGGCACAGGAGCAGATCAGATGGGGTCCTACTGAATTATTACACTTCAAACCTATGGTTTGACAAACCACTGTCCACGCTGTAAACGCAATGAAAATGCCAGGAGTTATTCCTGCCCAACCAGCCTGCATATCTGTGGTCATAGTTTGGAGAGACAGGAAGCATGGGTTGGCCTGGTTGTGTGAACATCCCCATACATTTCTTTAGATCCTCTGACGTTTCTGTCATGTGACCTACATCCTATTCTCCTTTCGTTACACTAAGCATCCCCACCACATCCCCTAAACGAAGCATGTCACACTCAGAGGCTACCATGGGCCAGATAAACAAGGTTTACGTGGATGTGGCTGCAAAAAGACAAAAACTTCCATTTTCATAGAAACATAGGTTTGTTTAGATGGTAACATGCTAAATACAAAGGGCTGAGAAAAATGAGTCTTCATTCACATAAAGGAATAGAACGTTTTAATAAAAATTAATCTCTTTTCTTGAATGTTAACTCACCAGACCCTGAATAACTGCACAAATTAACAAGCATCATGCAAATAAAGCCATTTTTCTTGTTCTCCAAAAGCGAAATATTTCCTGTTGCACACACCAAGCTACTCAGTCCGAGACTAAGGCTGCTAGAACATTCTAGACTAAGGCCATCAACTGCTAGAACATTCGCTGCTGGTATCAGTGGGGAGAAATGGTGCGCCTGCACGTAAGGCGTGTGAGGGACCTGATGGCAACTTGATGACAGTCATCAGTCATCAGCAATAACTAGAGGTCTGGTGCATGGATTTGTGCCCAGGTGGGGTCCCTCGACCTGGCCTGTGGGGTTTGGGCCTAAACCAGCAGTCAGACATCCCTCTTGCAGTCTGGGACCCCGCCATTGCTGCTGTGCTTGCCAGCTGTGAGCTTGGCTTCTGGATGAGCGGCGCTCCCCCTGGGGGAGCAAACTGACCACCAGGGGGCAGCTCCTGTGTTGAGCGTCTGCCCCCTGGTGGTCAGTTGTTCCACTATTCAGTCAATTTGCATATTAGGTTCCTATTAATAAAAGGCTAATATGCAAATTGTCCCCTTGACTGAGAGTTTGACTGGGAGTTCGACCAGGGGATGGGGCCAACTGACCAACTGCCCGCAGCCCCTCCCCCTCACCTCCACCAACCCGATTGGCCCCGACTGGGGCTGGCTGGCCAGACCTCACCTATGCACAAATTCATGCACTGGGCCTCTAGTTATATATAATAGGATACTGTAAAAGTTAAGTTACGAAATTTTTATTAAAACATTCCTTCCATACTGTTATATTGGCTGGGCTGCAAAATGTTCATTGTGGTCACATTCAGCCATGGGCCGTGAGTTTGACATGCTTGCCTTAAACACTATACTCCCTCCACTCCTACCTGATGTCTATGTCACACACAATCCCAATATGACCTCAACCAGAAGAACCCTGATGTGCGATCCACGTACCCTCGCTCCCGTGGAATCCTGACAGCGTGGCCTTGCCTGTGGATGCTTGCTAGACGGCAGAGGCCCTGACTTACATCCTATGCAAGTTCTGCTACAAACTCCCAACTTGCACCACCCGTTGTCTGATTCTGTGTCCCGCCCTGTCTAAGTAACCACCGATTCCGCTCATTGTTGCTCACAGAGGAGGAGCAGGACGATGCCACTTCGACTTCCACTCTTCACGATGGGGTCAGTGCCCTCCTGCCCCCCCACACCCCTGAACCCACTTCTGACACCTACAGGCTCTGTGACCTGCCACCTGCCCAGCACTGCCCATGACTGGGAAGCCCTCCTGCTCTCACCAGACACAGAGAACTGTGGCCTCCCATGTGGCCATGAAGCGCATGAAAAAGCCATTGCGGATCCATTCCTGACACTAGAAAACCACATGACCGAGGTTTCCCATGGAACACGGCAGGGCTACGCCCTCGAACAAACCACCCTTATGAGACGCCATTCTCGCCGGTTCTGTCTACACCCGATGGCCTATCACAATATCCTCCCCCATGCCCAGGGCCTTGGAGCTGTGGCCCCGATAATCACATGTGGCCTGGCACCCTCCATGCTATGCTGCTTGCACGTGGCGCTAAGAGCTCACTCAGACCAAACCACACCTTCTGCTCAGTTCTCCCACCAAGAGCAGCAGAAAACTGCTGGCAGGGCCCACAGCCTGCCTTCCCCCCAGCCACGGAGTTAACTGTAGCCCTCACCACAGCCACGGAGTTAACTGTACCCCCAGCCACGGAGTTAACTGGAGGGGGACTCGCACTTCCACCAAGTCTGTGATGTCCATCATTCCTACAGGAGCTAACACAGCCCCATATCCCCTCTGCACACAGACAGCCACGCATGGAGGACAGCGCCCCAACAACATCCAGCTGCCCTCACCCAAGAGGTCAGCCAACAGCGATACATCGCTTGTCCCTGCCTCCTGTCCACCCCACACATCATCCCTGCAGCTCTGCCATGCAAATCCTGCTAAAGGAAACATTAGATTGCTCACCTAACACACAGACTAACCCTTCTTTTTTTTTTTTTTTTAAAAAGTATTTTTATTGACTTCAGAGAGGAAGAGAGAGGGAGAACCATCCATGAGAGAGAATCATGAGTCAGCTGTCTCCTGTATACCCCCTACTGGGGATGGAGCCTGCAATTCCGGCATGTGCCCTTGACCAGGAATTGAACCAGGGATCCTTCAGTTCGCAGGCCGACGCTCTACCCACTAAGCCACACCGGCCAGGTCCAGATGAAACCTTCTCATTTACCAAGAGAGACACGTGCGCAAGCTGCTGGTTCATGACTCCATCTATGAGACCATGACTATTTAAAAAAAAAAGTATTATATTGATTTTTTACAAAGAGAAAGGGAGAGGGAGAGTTAGAAACATCGATCAGCTGCCTCCTGCACACCCCCTACTAAGGATGTGCCCACAACCAAGGTACATGTCCTTAACCAGAATTGAACCCAGAACCCTTCAGTCCACAGACCAGTGCTTTATCCACTGAGCCACACCGGTCAGGGCAGGAGAACATGACTCTTTCCAAATGTTAAAAGCCAGCAGTCATTGTTGGTCTAAAGGACTCTGGAATGCCAGAAACCACAGATAAAAGAAATGAACTTATTTGCCTCCTCAGGGATTCTGTGCTGACACAAATCCCAAAGATCAAAGCAACAACCTCACACCCTGGGTGGTGTGGCTCAGTGGATAGAGCGCCTACCTGCGAACTGAAGAGTCCAGGGTTTGATTCCAATCAAGGGCACATGCCCAGGTTGTGGGCTCGATGCCCAGTGGGGGGTGTGTAAGAGGCAGCCGATCCATGATCCTCTCTCATCATAGATGTTTATCTCTCTTTCCCTCTCCCTTCCTCTCTGAAATCAATAAAAATAATAAAATAAAATAAAGCAACCATATCTAATGTCCACCAATGGAGGAATCGCCTCCTTACAAGCGCAAACGCCTGCCTCACTCACCAGCCTGATCCCAGCAGCATCCCCCGCACCACCCCTGACCCTCCGTTGGCTTGGAAGCCGTAAGCTGGAATTGACAGGAGTCACTATCTGAAGTCTAAAATGCCACCAAGGGCTCCAGCTCAGCACTTTCCAGCTGGTATGTGGCTAGCATGTGTGCAACATGCAATCCATGGCTGTTGAGGCAGGGGCACTGACCTCTAATGAGTGTCAAACAAAACCAATCAAACAAAAACCAGCACCCAACAGCTCTGGCCGGTGTGGCTCAGTGGAAAGAGCTTCGGCCTGCAGACTGAAGCGTCCGGCTTCATTTTCCAGTCAAGGGCACACATCAGGATTGCTGGCTCAATCTCCAGTAGGGGCAAGCAGGAGGCAGCTGATTAGTGATTCTCTCTCATCATAGATGTTTCTCTCCCTCTCCCTTCCTCTCTGAAATCAATACACATATATTTTTTTAAAAAAATAACAGCCTCCCTGACTGGGGTGGCTTAGTGGATAGTGTCGGCCTGTGGACTGAAGGGTCTCAGGTTCAATTTGGGTCAAGAGCATGTACCTTGGTTGCAGGTAGATTCCAATAGGGGGTGTGCAGGAGGCAGCTGATCGATGGTTCTCTCTCATCAATGTTTCTAACTCTCTCTCCCTCTCTCTTCTTCTCTGTAAGAAATCAATAAAGTATATATTTTTTAAAAAAGACAGCCGAAACCAGTTTTGCTCAGTGGATAGAGAATAGGCCTGCAGACTGAAAGGTCTCAGGTTCGATTCCAGTCAAGGGCCTGTACCTTGGTTGTGGGCACATCCCCAGTAGGGGGCATGCAGGAGGCAGCTGATCAATCTAGCTCTCTATCCCTCTCCCTTCCTCTCTGTAAAGAAATCAATAAAATATATTTAAAAAAAAAAAAAAAGACAGCCAATGTCACAACAGCCATCTGATGTGAATGAATCAAAATGATACCTATGTGTTTGCTCGGCTCGACAACTGATGGATTTGTTGGTGTGCCACTAAATTTTTTGAGCCCTGAGACAGAAAAGGTCGGATATAGCCATTTGGGTTCGATCACATCACATGTCATTCACAATGTGTTGCTCTGTTCGTCACATGATCGGCTGTAGGATTCTCAATATGGTCTATATACTAGACCACGCATGTCAAACTCAAAGGCCAACATGGGCCACACGAATGAGGCATGTGGCCTGCCCTCCGCGAATTTGACGTGCTTGGTCTATGCCAGTGGTCAGCAAACTCATTAGTTAACAGAGTTGGTCTAGGCCCTAATCTGAACCATTTACATAGGCCTATTTACGAGGTATACCAGTTAATAATGAGGATTTTGTAATCAAAGAAAACATGATAATTTCAGGAGAAACATCAAAAGTGCTTTGTTCAAAGTAATGTCCATCGCAAGTTATACATTTCCCCCATCTTTCAGGTAATTTGTGGGTACCATCCCAGGAGAACTTCTCTTGTTTTGAGGCAGACCATTCAGAGATCCCATTTTCCACTTCTTCATTTGTTTTGAAGTGCTGCTCAGAAAGTGTGTATACCACCAATTGGAACAAGTGGTAATCTGAAGGAGCAAGGTCTGGTGAACAGGGCAAGTGGGTTCATACTTCCCAGCAAGATCTTTTAACGCCTCTTTACCTGGTTTTGAAGTGCGTGATGGTGCGTCATCAGGAAGCAGTTACTCTGCCATGTCTTCTGGACCCTGCTGGCTGTTTCACCATCAAACCTGGTTCAGATTGACCTGGACATTCTTCATCCTTCACATTGAAATCATCACTTTTAAAGCATTTAAACCAGTGTTCACAAGGATCTTAAGATGGAGCATGTTCACCATAAGCTTCCCGAAGTCTATGGTTACTTTTTCTTCAAAATAAAGTAATGAATTAAAACTTCCCACAAATGCACTTTTTTTTTGGCACAAACTTCGACACACTTAAGAGTAAAAATATTGGAGAATCCAAGATGGCGGCATAGGTAAACATGCACTCTGCTTCCTCTTACAACAATTTCAAAACTACAACTAAATGACAGAACGGACATCATCCAGAACCACAGGAAAGCTGGCTGAGTGGAAATTCTACAACTAGAAGGAAAGAGAGGGGCTCACAGAGACCCAGAGGAGCTACAAAAAGCTGAAGTATGGAGATGCGCGCTTGGAGAGAGCCGGTGCTGGAGTACCTGGCTGGCTTTCTCTGGCAGGAAGGAGATGGAGACTCCCAACTGCATTGAACCACTTATCCTATGACACTAAAGTCCAGGTCCAGCCAAAACTCATATGGGGGGAGTTTGGACTGTGAAAAAGGGAGAAGTGCACGGAAATTGAGGGGAGTTGCAAAAGGGCAGAAGTCTGGTGGTGTGCACAGCACTGCTCGCAGAGGATGGGCTGCTGATTGTGCCACTGGCTTTCGCAAGTGGGTGAGAGACAGACCTTCACAACTGCGCCACTTCTAACTCCTCTAAACCCCAGTTTTGGGCGAAACCCTGGAAACCCAGACTCATATAGTCCTGGAGTGCAGGGGAGCTGTAAAGGCAGCAGTCTAGAGGCACTGCGAGAGTGCGTGCACACACAGGGACCACTCCAGCGATTACCCAGTCATGTGAGACTCAGGGGCTGTGGAGGGCGGGGCCAACTGGAAGGCAAGACAGTCTGGTAAGCCCTGAGACTCCACCCATCCCAAGCTCAATAGAGAGGCTTTTTTTTTTCTTTACTGAAAACCTATTTAAAGAAATAATGACTGAAAACTTCCCACATCTGGTAAAAGAAATAGACTTACAAGTCCAGGAAGTACACAGAACCCCATATAAAAGGAATCCAAAGAGGACCACACCAAGACACATC
>PVJN01027387.1:0-28138 GCA_004026805.1 Lasiurus borealis
GGGGGTTGGAAACAGGACCAGGGAACCCCCAACTCAAGCCACCAAGGTTTTCACTCTAAGCATAAACAACAGAAGGAAAGCCTTTCTCCACCCACCTCCCTGTAAAGGTTCAGAAGAAAGACTAATTTGCATAAACATGAGCACAAGGAGAATGTCAAGGGAAAAATCCCACACAAAATTATATTAAAAAAAAAAAAAAGGGAGCAAACTAACATCCCTACAGACAAGGAAAGCGGGCCAGTAAAATATGCCCACAACATGGCCCCAAATTGTAATCTACCATTTCAAAACAAGCCGAAAAGACATGAAGAAAATGAAGCAAGACATGAAAGGACATCATAAATCAGAACTAGAAAAGCTCAGCATTTTCAAAACTCAGAAAATAATTAGAAATACAGTAAAGGGGAAAAAAATCAGTTCTGAAACAAAGACGAAACCAAAGGAATATAAGGACAAATAAACACAACAATGTGTTAAAAGACACATAAAGGGAAAAAGAGGATTTTTTTTTCATTTATAAAAGAAATCATTTTAAACTTCAAACAGAAGAGAATGGAAAAGAGCAGCAAGTACACAGATCTTTGCCAGCTGCTAACAGACAGGGCCTCTGCTTTTTACCTGTGGCTGCTGTACAGCCTTTCTTTTAGGCATCGCTGCATCTTGTGGTCCTACTCAGTTTTTGTCACATGAGAGGTACAGAACACTTTAGCTCAAAGGCTAACACGGGCCAAATAAGATTTAAGTCAATGTGGCCTGCAAAAGGCAAAAACTCCAATTTTCATGGAAACGTAGGTTGATTTCGATAGAGATATATTGAATACAAAGGGCTGAAATAAATGACTAATCGTTAATATAAAATCTTAGAACATTTAGAACATTTTATTTTTTAATATATTTTATTGACTTTTTACAGAGAGGAAGGGAGAGGGATAGAGAGTAAGAAACATTGATGAGAGAGAGACATCCATCAGCTGCCTCCTGCACACACTGGAGATGTGCCCGCCACCAAAGTACATGCCCTTGACCAGAATCGAACCTGGGACCTTTCAGCCCTCAGGCCGACGCTCTATCCATTGAGCCAAACCGGTTTCGGCCATAGAACATTTTAATAAAAATATTTTTTCTTGAACATTAACTTACCAGACACTGAATAACTGCACAAATTAATAAGCGCAACACAAATAAACCTATTTTTCTTGTCCTCTGAACGTGAAACATCTCCTGTTGCGCACACCAAACAAGTCAGTCCAAGACTAAGACATGGCAATCAGCTGCTAAAATATTCGCTGTTAGTGGAGAGAAATGGTGCGCCTACAGGTAAGGGAAATGAATGCAACACGATTATCATAATCAGTCATTAGTGAACGTTGTAGTTCCATTATTAATAATTATGTATAACAGGATATTGTACAAATTAAGTTACGACGTTTTTATTAAACATTTCTTACATACCATTATATTGGCTGGGCCACAAAAATATTCGTTATGGGCCGCGAGTTTGACATGTTAGCTTTAGTTAAATAAATGGTGCTTGGCTCCCTCATTTCCTACCTTCAGGACTCAGAGAAGCCTTCAAAGACAAGAATACCACACAATAAAGGATAAAAATACCACACAATAAAAGATAAGAATACCACTAAGCCAGTTCCCTTCCTTCTCTGGTATTGAGTTAATTTTCCATTTATCCTTAGGAGGATAAAAAGTGGAGAGCGCCTTTTCAGAGATCAAATACCAGGAGTCAGGTTCTTGCCTTTTTCAATAGTTTTACTTCCCCCTGTGCTCACTGTATCCTGGAATGTGAGGGTGTTTTTTTTTCTACCATGTAGAAATTTTCAGGACACAAACATATTTTTCAGCCTAAATTGCTATATGCATTCATTCAAAGCAAAGAGTTATTATTAAACAAATAGCTATTGGGGAGTAATGAACAAGACCACAAATTAGGTTCCTTCCTTCACAGAATTATCTTAAAAGGAGAGAAGATTGTAAACCAGTAAACATATAAATAAGATCATCATTATAGACTGTGATAAGCACTGGGAGGGAAATATACAAGGTAATGAAATGATTGAAGCTATTCTAGAGAGCAACATCAGGGAAGACTTCTCTAACCGTACCCCCTAGTTTTGTATCATCTGGTTAGTTTGATAATGTTAAAATTCTCATGTGCCTTTCCATGAATCCCAGTTGTTATTCTTCTCTGGGGATACCTATAGGCCTTTTTTCAGTTTTCTTTATTTCCTCCAAAAGGTAGGTACATGGATGTAGGAATAAATACACCCCATTCCTAACTTTGTAGAAGTCATAGTTTAGTGGGAGAACAGACATGTAATAGGACAAAGTTTATGCCATAGAATGAACACTCCTACTCTTTTTCCTAGTTAACTCTTCTGCCTTAGGCCTCTGGAGTCCCTGGAAAACCCTGTTTGCCTATTTGGGTTCCTGGCTGAAATTCTGTCTGGCCCCCTACATCCTCTCAATATTTAATTTTTCTTTGTTGACCAGATCAAAAGAAACTTGATTTGCATACAATACTAGCTTCATTCCCTCATCTCCAGTAGATCCTAGCATTGGCTTGAGCTACATAACTTAGAGTAACATGGAAATTTTACTTTAAATGCCTTTATTAAAGAGGCCACGTTTTGCATCAAAATTTTCAAATGAGTGCCAAATAAGATTTTTAGCCAGATAATTGAAGCTGGTTATTATGACACTAGAGATTGTGTCCAAATGATCACTGTCATTGTTAGAAGTCTGTAGTGCATTTCAGTATCACTGTATTGCTATCAGTATGTTAACTAACCATGTTGGTCTGGTAATCAGGCAGTGTTTACATGGACTGCAGGAATTTTTAAAGACAGATAACACAGACACAGAATATTATATAAAAGACACAGAATTTGAACAAATATGGAGGTATTTTATGTTCTGTGGTGGCAAGTTGTTTATATGAATGTGTCACCTCTTGATTCATCACAATTCTTAAAGATTCTCCTCAGATACTCCCAACTACTGAGAATTGCTATTTTCTCCCACCCCCCGCAAAAAAAAAATGGGGTTCCCACATTCCAGGTCCTGGCACTGGGGACTGGTGAGAAAGAGCAGTGATGAATCCCTCTGTCGAATATCCTTCACTTCGCATACTACCAGGTCCCAGAATAGAGTAGAATCAGCTGTCAATCTCAGCTTTATATGAGGTGATAAGTGAAGAAAGAAGGGGATTTAAGTCTTCTGAAGGCGCCTTCTCTCTGTGATTCTTTCATGAGATGACAGCATGACTGAGGCTTCTGGAAATTCTCACACAGGCACGAGGTGGTGTTCCAATAAGATCCCTCCAGAGCAAGACCACAGGGTCAGGAAAAAGTCACCTACTCTCCAAGAAGCAATAATTATTTTTTTGTGTGTGTGGGAGGAAGTTAGCAAACACCTAGATGTAAGAAGTGTCTGTGTTTTCCATGTAACTAAAGTACTCCACTAATGCCTCCTGCACGTCTCTATCATGGCACTTACTTCACTGCACTAAGATTGGTTTATGGCTCTGTCCCTTTTGCCTAACTGTGAATTCTTTTATGTATGAAAAGTATTTTAGTTGTTTTCTTAACCTCAGAATCTAGCACTGTGTCTGGCACAGAATAGGGACTGAATAAATGTGCATTGAATAAACCAACTGGAACTATAACTAAAGAAGGCAGACATATTAAAATGCAAAAGATATCTTCCTGCAGTATATAAACAGAGTGACTGGATTAAAAATAATGTTATTTAAAAATACATAAGGGAGATAATCAGACATGAGCATCTAAAACTGTGTCCACTAAAGCCCAGCTAGCATGACTCAACGGTTGAGTGTTGACCCAGGAACCAAGAGGTCTCCAGTTTGATGCCAGTTCAGGGCACATGCTTGGGTTGCCACTTGATCCCCAATAGGGGGAGAGCAGGAGGCAGCCTATTGATGATGTTCCTTCTCATTGATGTTTCTGTCTCTCTATCCCTCCTGTTCTCTCAACATCAATTAAAATAATTTTAAAAAATTAAAATTAAAATGTGTCCACTACAATAGACCATTGCAAAATATGGATGAATTTCTCTCAAGGATGTGTAGGTCTGGACATCCAGGTTCTATGCATATTTATTCATTTCTACAGCATTTCTTGAGTACTTTATTTAATAAATCTTTATTGTTCAGATTATTACAATTGTTCCTCTTTCTCCCCTCCCATAGCTCCCCTCCACCTGGCTCCCATCCCTGCCCTTACCTCCCCGCATTGGCCTCATCCATAGGTATATGATTTTAGGCCAGTCTCTCCCTGCATCTCCCCTTACCCCTCACCCCCTGAGAATTATCAGTCCATTCCCTTTCTATGCCCCTGATTCTATTATATTCACCAGTTTATTCTGTTCAACAGATTTTTTATTTACTTGATTTTTAGATTCACTTGTTGATAGATATGTATTTGTTGTTCATAATTTTTATCTTTACCTTTTTCTTCTTGCTCTTCTTAAAGAGTACCTTTCAGCATTTCATATAATACTGGTTTGGTGGTGATAAACTCCTTTAGTTTTTTCTTATATGTGAAGCTCTTTATCTGACCTTCAATTCTGAATGATAGCTTTGCTGGATAGAGTACAGTATTCTTGGTTATAGATTCTTGCTATTCACCACGTTGACTATTTCTTGACACTCCTGTCTGGCCTGCATAGTTTCTGTTGAGAAATCAGCTGACAATCAGATAGGTGCTCCCTTGTAGATAATTAACTGTTTTTCTCTTGCTGCTTTTAATATTCTCTCTTTGTCTTTTGCTCTTGGCATTTTTATTATGATGTGTTTTGGTGTGGTCCTCTTTGGATTCCTTTTGTTTGGGGTTCTGTGCGCTTCCTGGACTTGTAAGTCTATTTCTTTCACCAGATGGGGGAAGTTTTCAGTCATTACTTCTTTAAGTGGGTTTTCAGTATCTTGTTCTCTCTCTACTTCTGGCACCCCCCCATAATTCTGATGTTGGTATGCTTGAAGTTGTCCCAGAGGATCCTTACATTATGTTCTAATTTTTGGATTTTTCTTTTTTCTTTTCCAGTTGAGTGTTTTCTGCTTCTTTGTATTTCAAATCTTTGACTTGATTCTTGCATTCCTCTAGTCTGCTGTTAGGTCTCTGTATATTTTTTTTTATTTCAGTCAGTGTATGTTTAATTTTTAATTGGTCATTTTTCATCTCTAGTTGGTCCCTTTTCATCTCCTCTTGGGTCTTACTAAATTTATCCATCTTTTCTAGGAATTTCTTGGAAAACCTTATAAATGTGGTTTTGAACTCTATATCCAGACATTTGTTTTCCTCCTTTTTTGTTTGTTTGTAATCTGTTCTTTTGTCTCTGCATTTTCACTGCTTCCCTGAGTTGGTAGAGTAGCTTTATGTGTTAGGTGTCATATATGGCCCAGTAGCTCCGTCTTCCCAGTTACCGGAGGTGGACTCTCTTGGTGTTCCCCTTTGTGGACTGTATATACAGCCTTGTTGTAGTTAAATCTTGATTGTTGTTGGTATTACTGGGGGGAATTGACCTCCCAGCCAATTGGTTGTGAGGATCAGCTGTGTCTACGCCAGGAGAACTTCTGTGCTGGAGTCAGCTTTATGATCAAGACTTGCAAGATTGCAAAGGCCTCTGTGTTCAGCTTGGATGGGGCTGAGTCTCAGGGCTGAGCAGACAGCGTCGGCTTCCCGTCAGCCCTGCCCTAAGCAGCCCCTGGGTCTCAGTGTCCCTCGGTAATTGCTGCAGCCCTCTCTGCACACTCAAACTCATGTGCCTCCAGACCTCTGCCTTTCTGGTTCCCCTGAGATTCCATGTGCTCCGAGGACCCGTATGAGTCTGGGTCCCCAGGGTCTCACCCCAAACTGGGTTTCAGTGCAGTCAGAGCTGGATTTCAGCACAGTTGGGAGGTTCTGTCTTCCTCCCACTAGAGAAAACCACCAGCACCATCAGCAGTCAGCCCTCTGTGTGCGCATTCATACTCGCGTGCCTCCACGCCTCTGCCTTTTGCGGCTCTCCTAAGTTTTTGTGCACTCCTCCCTTTTCATAGCTGTCTGGACACCCCCCTGTATGAGTCTCACCTGGAACTGGGGTTAAGTGCAGTTGGAAGTGGGGTTCAGTGCAGTCGGGAGTTTCCATCTCCCTCTATCTAGAGCAGTGGTTCTCAACCTTCCTACTGCCGTGACCCTTTAACACAGTTCCTCATGTTGTAGTGACCCCCAACCATCAAATTATTTTCATTGCTACTTCATAACTGTCATCTTGCTACTGTTAATGAATTGTAATGTAAATAGCTGATATGCAGGTTGAGAACTGCTGATCTAGAGGAAGCCAGCCATGCACTCTTCCACCCATCCTCTCTATGAGCGTGCCTCCATACTCAGCTTTTTGCAGTTCCTCTGTGTCTGCATGAGCCCCTCTTTTTCATTCTAGTTGTAGAATTTCCACTCAGCCAGCCTTCCTGTGGTTCTGGATGGTGTCCGTTCTGTCTTTTAGTTGTAGTTTTGAAATAGTTGTGCGAGGCAGCAGTTTAGCTGTTCACCTATGCCACCATCTTGGTTTCTCTCCTGTCTTGAGTATTTTTTATGTGCTAGGAATTAAGATAGGAATAAGATCTATCATAGATATTTATAGTCATTCTACCCAGTATGCTTAGTCTAGTAGGAGGAAACATGTTTTTAAAAATAGGTTCAAACATTAGGGCCCTGAGGTAAGTTTGTTGCTAGCAGAGTGGAGCAGGAGTAGTGATTACTTCAGCTATGTTCTGCTAATGGGAAACACAGAATAGGGAAGATGATGCTTGGTCTGGGTCTTAAAAAGTGAAGAGATGGACAACAGGGTGGGAAGGGTAGAAGGACATTTGAGACTGAAGGAGCTGCTGGAAAACAAGGCAAGAAACCATGAGCTTGGTGACCTGTAGAAGCAGAGCTCAGCGTAGGGGTGTAGGATTCCAGATAGATAAATCCCTAAAAAAAACTTTATAGAGTATGCTAAGAAGTTTTTGCCTTATACCATATGAAATAGGAAGTGCAAAGTATATTAGTTTGCTAGGGCTGCCATAATAAAGTATGGCAGATCTGGTGGATTAAACAACAGAATTTTATTTATTTTTTCACAATTCTGGAGGCTAGAAGTCCAACATCAAGGTGTTTACAGGGTTGCTTCTCCTAAAGCCTCTCTCCTTGGCTTGTACATGACCATCTTCTTCTTGTGTCTCTACATGGTCTTTCCTCTGTATATGTTTATGTCCTAATGTCTTATTATTAGGACACCAATCATATTAGACAAAAGCCCACTTAAGGACCTTGTTTTAATTTAATTACCTCTTAAAAGATCCTACCTCCAAATATAATTACATTCTAAGGTTCAGAGGGATAGGACTTCAACATCTGAATTCGGGAATGGGGCATAATTCAACTTATAACAGTGTTAGATGGGCATTCAGATCACCCAGGCAGCAGGTTAGAGGACAGGTAGACAGGTGCAGAACCTGGGACAAGGAGATTCTTGGGAAAACTACCACAGTTCTCTATGTGACAAATGGTCAGAGCCTGAATTAGAAAGACGGAGCAGTAGATCAAAAGGAGATGTTAAGAGAATCAGCATAAAAACTGGCCTGCAGAGTAGAATTCAAACTTTTCAGCAGAGTCCACAGCACCCTTAACCATAGACGCTACGTGCAGAGTCATGTCTTGCCGTTTGACATCACACTCGCTACCCTCCAGGCACAAAGGCCTTCTCAGAGCCTCCAACGACTGTGCCTCTTCTCAGGGCTAAGCCTGTGAACCTGCTCTTCTCTCTGCTTGAAACATTCTTTGCCCTTTTCTTAGGCAACTGAACATCTCTTCAGCTCCAACTTTCTCTGGTAGCAAGTTACTTCTTTCCCTAGACCGCAGGAGGACTCTGTGCGTAGACTCTCTTGCGTTGGGCTATAAATTAGTTTACATTTTACGTGCTTGCTACCCCCATTCAACTGTAATCTCCTTGTGGGCTGGGATTCATTTCCTTTCTTTGTTTCCCCAGAGCCTGTGACGGTGATCCGCGAATGGAAAGCATTCAATAATACTTGAGGAATACTAGTATCTGAGGATCAAAGCCATCACCTTGCTCCTACCTAGCCTACCAGGTGAGCTGCTGCCTGTCTTTCCAATGTAATCTCTCTTTTAAACCAAAACACTAGGAAGAGACGAAAGCAAAAAGTCAGATTTTCCACATTTGGGGCTAAATTTCTCTTATAAAAAGAAACAAGATATTTTCACAAACCAGCAAGGAAAATTCCAGACGAAAAGCCAGGCAAATCAGCAGAGTTTCCAATCTGTCACCACTTTAAACCATCTTGTAAATCACTTCCAGTTTAATTTTAAAGGACAAAACACCACTGTCTTCATGTCTTTTCTTTTTTACGAATTTAATGAGAGGCTCCCATTGCTTATCTGATCAAATCCACGTTTTCCAGTCTTCCACAGCCTGGCTGCGTTTCATCTATACAATCTACTATCAATGCAACTATCAGAAATACAGACTGAATTATTCATTCTTGTACTCAAAACTACTTTAAGGTTTCTCGGGACCTCAGATAGATTTCAAATTCCTCACACAAGCATTTTAGTATTTGGTGCTGGTCTTTCTTTTCTGGTATATTCTCCCCGATAGTCTTCAATCTTCAACTAACTTTCCAGGTTGTCTTTTTCTCAAATATTTCTTATATTTTCCTGACTTTTGTGTCTCTATAGTGTCTAGATTGTTCCTGAGCCACCTGCACAACTCTCTTCCATATCTGTTGTAAAGATCATCAGTCCCAATATGAAAAAAAATCCAATCTGCAAGCTTCCTCCATTTTTTTTCTATCCTTTTGAGAATCAGTCTGTTTGAGACTAGTCTTATTGGAATCCATGCTCTTCCAATATCCTCTATCTCATATTCTATTTTTTTATTACAGTTACTTAAATACACATTGTAACATGTCTATCAGCATACACACATATTTTAAGACACTCTCCTTAGACCCCATATCTATCATCATTTCCCTTTTTATAAAGACTCCTCAAAAAATCTATTTAAATATATTATTTCACTTCCTTTCCTCCCATCTTTTAAGCTTACTCCAAGCAGATTTTCATCTACCACTCACTGAAACTGTTCTTATCAAAGTCATAAATAAACTGTCTTGAACTAATAGCACCATCTGGCATAGTTCATTACTTCTTGCTGCTTGGACCACTCTCCTTTGGTGCCTACGACGCCACTTTCTCTTGCATCTCCTCTTCTCTCCTCCATTTATTGGCCAGTCTTTCTCTGGCTTCCTCACTTGCTCTGAACTGTTCCAACCTCAAAAAACTGAAGTGCCTAAGATTTAGCCCTGCTCATCTCTTTTCCCAGCACATTTATACTCTGATCTTGTCTAGTCCCATGGGTAGAAATTTCATCGATACATTGACAAGATCTAGTTTTCTATCTTCAGTTCTTATCTTTTCTGGAGTTCCAGATTCATATGCATCACTGCCCAATCAATATCTCCACTTAGATGTCTAATAAGCATCCCAAACATGGTATGTCCAAAATTAAACTCTTGATTTCTCTCCTCTCTGAAACGTGTATCTATCACACACTTCCTCTTCTTAGCAAATGGCCTCTCAGTTCATCTACACCTTAGAATCATCTTTGACTCTTCTCTTTCCCATCTAATCCATTAGCAAATTTTGCTAGCTCTTCATTCAAAATACATTCAGAATTTCACTACGGTCCACAACTCTTTCACTACACCACTAAGCCACTATCACCTCTTGCTTGAATTATTTCAATAGTCTATTAACTGGCATCTGTTACTGTTTATTCCCCAACCCTGTACCCTCAATTCCTTAAAGTGGTCTTTTAAAAAAATAACTTTGGCCCTAACTGGTTTGGCTCAGTGGTTAAAGCGTCGGCCTATGGACTCAAAGGTCCCAGGTTCGATTCCTGTCAAGGGCATGTTCCTTGGTTGCAGGCACATCCCCAGTAGGGGGTGTGCAGGAGGCAGCTGATCAATGTTTCTCTCTCATTGATGTTTCTAACTCTCTATCACTCTCACTTCCTCTCTGTAAAAATCAACAAAAAATATATTAAAAACATAATTTTATTTGACTTCTCTGCCCCAAATCCCCCAATAGCTGCCCACCTCATTGGAATACAAGGCAAAGCATTGCATGACCTAAAAAGCATTACATTATCTGGTCCATCATTCCCTGACATCTCCTACCACATTTCCTCTTGTTCAATCAGCTCTTGAGTTTCTCAACTCCTTGTTACTCCTCAAGGATACCAAGCACACTTTTGCTTCAGCACCTTTACACTTAATGTTGCTTCCCCTGGGAATTTCCCTCCTCCAGAAAGTCATAGGCTCCCTCACTTTCTTCAGGTCTCTTTTCAAATTCTACCTTATCCGAGAGGCCTTCCCTGACCACTTTAGATAAATTATATACATATATATTAAATTCCTCACAGTTCTCTAATTTTTAACTTGCATATTGTTCTTCATAACATGTATCACCACCTAACAAAGTCTATATTTGTTTACATGTTTAAATCTGTCTCCTTCCACTTGAATATAAGTTTCTTTTCTTTACTGGTGAATTACCAGGACCTAGAACAATGCCTAGCACATTGTAAGTATTCAACTTATATAGAATGAATGAGTAATTGTCACCTATTAGAAAGCTTCTGTGGCCAGGGACTAGTACCAAATGATAACATATTCCTATTTATATCTAGCTTAGTTCTTTTCACGTGATAAAAGTTAAAATATTTGTCAAATAAAATTACAGCTTACTTCTCTTTTTTTTAAAGATGGCTCACTGATCCTTTTTGGCAAGTTTCCACACTTTCACCTGCTTCCTTCCTTCCTCTGCCATAGGTCACTTTTACTGGAAGCCTCACTTCTTGCTGTTTCTCTCTTTAACTCTCTCTTTTCCTATCTATATTATATTACAACTTTATTCTCTGGGATTCCAGGAAATTTCAGATTACAAATGACATTTCATAATTCTTAAGTACTATAAAGATACTATTCCCCACAGTGTAGCAGCCTATTCTGTCATGTATTTTCTGCTTCATGGGAATTCAGCCTTGCTCTCCCAACAATATGTAAATGGCACAGTGTTGTTGGCACGAGGACAGAGATCATATCATACTCTCAAATCCTTGAAAACATTATGTTCGAGTTTACAAGCTTATTAAGTGAGTAACAACTATATCAACTGATCCAAAATAGTATTTCCGTTTTCATACTATACATCACCTCTTAGTATCTCATAAGGATCTTATTCTGTCTCAAATAGAATTCCTGATATTAACACCCATACATATTCCTTTGCCATTCTTTTCCCACCCCCTCTATATTTTAGTCACCAGTAAGTATCTGCTTCTTAAGTCCAAATTCCAGGAATTGTTTTTATATTTAAACTTTTATTCTGGGATAGTAGATTCACATGCAGTTGTAAGAAAAAAAACACAGAGAAATCTTGTATATCTTTTTATTCAGTGGTAACATCTTGCAAAATTATAGTACGGTCTGGCAGTTCCTCTAACAACTAGTCATAGATTTACTATATAACCCTGCAATTCCACCTCTGGATACATACCCACAAGAATTGAAAACATATGTCCAAATAAAAATGTGTACATGAATGTGTACAACAGCATTATTCTTAGTAGCCAAAAGGTAGAAACAACCCACGTGTTCATCAGTGAAGGAATGAGTAAACAATATGTGGTATATCCATAAAATGGAATATTATTTGGCCATAAAAAGGAATGAAGTGCTGATACATAGTACAACTTAGATGAACCTTGAACACGTTAGCTAAGTAAAAAAAGACAGCCAGTCCAGCCAGTGTTGCTCAGTGGTTGAGTGTCAACCTATGAACAAGGAGGTCGATTTGATTTCTGGTCAGGATACATTCCCAGGTTTCCACCTAGATCCCCAGTAGGGGACCTGTGTGAGGCAGCTGATCAATGATTTTCTCTCATCATTGATGTTTCTCTCTCTCTCTCTCTCTCTCTCTCTCTCTCTCTCTCTCTCTCTCTGTCTTCCTCTCTAAAGTCAATCAAAAAATATTTCTTAAAAAGTCAGGCACAGCCGAAACCAGTTTGGCTCAGTGGATAGAGCACTGGCCTGCGGACTGAAAGGTCCCAGGTTCAATTCCAGTCAAGGGCATGTATCTTGGTTGCGGGCACATCCCCAGTGCAGGGCGTGCAGGAGGTGGCTGATCTATGTCTCTCTCTCATCCATGTTTCTAACTCTCTATCCCTCTCCCTTCCTCTCTGTAAAAAATCAATAAAATATATTTAAAAAAAAAGTCAGACACAAAAGGCCACAATTTATATGCTTCCATTCACATGAAAGCCCTGAATAGAAAAAGCAGATTAGTAGTTGTTTAGGATTGAGGGAGAGTGAACAAGAGGAAGAGATGGAGAAGATGAAGTTAGAGGTAATGGGTCCAGGTGAACTAGGAGTTCAGGGTTCAGTTCTCGGTCAGGGCACATACTTGAGTTTCAGGCTCAATCCCCAAAAGTAGACATACAGGAGGCAGCCAATCAATGATTCTCTCTCATCATCAGTGTTTTTATCTCTCCCTCTTCCTCTCTGAAATAAATAAATAAATATTTTTTTAAAAGTTCCTCTTGTTGCTGTATGGAGAATAAACCATAGGAGGAAGAAAGAGGGGAGTCAAAGTGACTAGTGAAGAGGCCATTCCAAAAATCAAAGCAAGAAATGATGATTGTTGAGATCGGGGTTAAGATTGGAGGTGGTTTGAACTGATTGGATCTGGATATGCTTTAAGGATTAGAGCCGAAGGATTTGTTGGATTCCATGCAGAGTGTAAGAGAAAAAGTCAAGGATGACTTCGAGGTTTTGTGTCTGGGCACCAGGACAGATAGAATTGGCATTCACTGAGTTGCAGGAGTGCAGAAGGAACAGGTTTTGATGAGCTAAATGGGGAGGTTTTGTTTTGGGTATGTTAATGTTAAGATGTTAAGAAAGCAGTTGGTTATACATTGGTACCTTAAGATACGATTTTAATTCGTTCCATAACCTTGAGGCGTGGGAAACTATGAGATGCTCGAGTCGAGGTAAACTGGTGGGTCATATGCAGCTGGCCGATCCGCGTGATTACTCCTATCTCAAATGTTGCTCGTATTTCAAAGCAAAAATCGCTCGCTGGAAGGCTCGTATCTCAAAAATCTCGTATGTTAGGGCACTCGTATCTCGAGGTACCACTGTATGTGGGTCCCTGGTTAACTAACAGTCTGTGTTGGGGCTATACTTTGAGAGTTGTCAATGTGTTGAAGGATATTAGGACCTAGATAGGTAAGAAATAAGATCCTAAGGCCCTCCAAAATGAAGAGGCCTGAAAGATGAGAAGGAACTAGCAAAGGAGAATTCAGAGCACATAGAATAAAATCCACGCTCCTTACCTTACTCCTGACCTGGCCCTTCCTCACCCTCTTTAACCTCACTCGTCACTCACACAGGATAGTCCTCTTTTAAACACACCAGGTCCTGTCCTGTCTCATGGCCTTCGTTTTGCTGTGCCTTCCATTAGCAATGTTTTTAACCCAGGCTCTAATTGTGGTCACTTCCTGGTCTTAGCACAACTCTTAAGTAAAATGTTCACCTTGAGTTTTCTCTAACCACTTTAATTCCAACCCGAGTTTTCTCTAATTATATCCTCATTTAAAAAGGCCTAATCTGACCATCCCCACTAAAGTTATGGCTCTTCCTATAATCTGAAATTCTTGTTTGCTACCTAGAAACAATTTAACAAACGCTTGCAAAGCCATTATGATCTGCCAGATTAAAGCTCCTATTCCTCCTCCCTGCATGGGACTTTCATCATCTTGCCTCCGCCTTCATTGCTTCAGTAGTTCTGAGCCTTCAGTGTTTGCTAACGGCATGGACCTTAGGCCACTGACGGCATTTCAAACCGACGAAACTTGCCGCCGATCATTTATAAACGTCAGAAAATGAATGGGTCGCGGGACACCGACAGCCTTCCCAACCCAGAGCACCCGCGCGCGTGCGCCGTCGGTCCCCGAGCTCTAGGGGAGCAAACCCCGCCCCTTGCCCGGGAGTCCGCGTCACTACTGCGCATGCGCGCCACAGGGGCCTGTGCCTGCCTAACCTGTCTGTCTGTCTCTGCCGGCGCTACCAATAAAGTTGTAGCGAGCTGAGCCTCTCCTTTTTTTTCTCGGCAAGATGGCGGAGTACGACTTGACTACTCGCATCGCTCACTTTCTGGATCGGCATCTCGTCTTCCCGCTGCTCGAGTTTCTCTCCGTGAAGGAGGTGAGCGGGGCCTTGGGTGCGAGGAGGCGGGGGGAGCGCGTGCGGCGCGGGGCGCGGGCCGGCGGCGGCGGGAGCCCGGGCCCCGCCGGACACACGCACACACACGTGTGGGGCGGCCGCGCGGGTTGGGTCCCGGCCGGGCAGGCCAGGCAGGACCTCTCGGGAGCGGAGCGTCATCGGGGCGGACGGGGCCCGCGGACTCGCGGCCCCGAGGAGGGGCGAGGTGACGCCGGGGGATCCGGGGGAGAAAGCCGCCTCGGCTTCGCTCCCGGAGGCGCCCGGGCCCCGGGACTTCCTGCCCGGGAAGCGGGCGCTGCGCCGCCGGTTGCGCCGGAGCTTTTACTTGGGACCCACTTCCCCACTCAAAGCCCGTGGGAGGGTCACAGCCTTTCCTTTCCCTTCCGGGAGCTGCGGGGAGGGCCGTGCCGGCCGGCCGGATGGTTTCGATTAGTTTTCTGACACTTAAAGGAAGTGCCCGGCGCTTCTAAGGGCCACAAAGTTGTGCGTCCTTTGCCTTTGGAGTTTCCCTGGTCTTTGGATAAGAAGTAGCCAGTGCTACCAAGTGATGAAGCAATCGTTTGTCGGAGGGGGATGGGGGGGACCCCACTCCCTGCCACCCCAAAAAGCAAACCCCGACACCTTTTAGCCTGCAAGTTCTTTCCCAGTTACAGATACATATGCTTCCAATGATTTGGATTGGTGGTTGATGTTCATGTTAAGCTACTCAAAAGGTAATACTGAATAAGTACTATGGCCTGGGTACTTGGGTTTTTAAAAATGCCTCAGTCCTAAAGAGTTTTGGAAATATTGAGCTTAGGTTATTTCTTTGAGTTTATGGGGAAGTTGATGCGTTTTAATAATCATCATAAGGTAGTGTTGACTGTGATGAAAGCATTGGGATGTGGGCCAGAAAGATAAATGAATTCTGTTTCTGGGAGCAGATTTGAACATTTAAGTCTATCGAGGGAACTCCAGGTATGGGAAATAGATTGTCCCCCCAGTAGCAGTCAGACAAAATAAGCCCTACAAATAAATATTAATTTGTTCTGATAACTTTTAAATTTTTCTTGTATATGGTTCACTAAACATATAATCCTTAAATTCACATGATCCTTTCCTAAGCACATGTAGACAACCCTGAAGTTGCTGATGGTAGGAAATACCCAGTTTCTTTTTAAATGTTCAAGAATGCCTTTCCTTTATAAAGCTTTATTTTGAAAGGATATAGCTTTGCCTTGGTGTTTCTTCACGTAGGATGTTGACTTACACCTATATTTTAGAGCTTGATTGTAAGAGTCCAGTCTGCCTTCTATTTTCTTTTCTGGATAAATAATAGAGGAAATAACCATATTTTTGAAATCCTTTGCCAGCTACTTGTAGAAATGTTTCTAAACTAACCAAACTTCACATTTTCATGTAATCTTTATACTAACATTTTCCAAGGCAGATAAAAGGGAGGAATATGTAAGTATAAATTAGTATATCATAGGGCAAAACAACTATAAATGGCGGCTGAGAATCAGTGCAAAGTAACTGTGCTCAGTACTTTCTTCCTTGGAGTGAATGTTGATAAGATGGCCATAATGCACCCAGGAGGTTGTTGGAATATTTATTGAGCAATTACTAAATATAGGGCTACGGTGGAAATGTGATAAATCCAAGGTAAAACCCAGACACCTCACCACTAAAATCGTACCTATCTTTTAGAGGAGATGAAGATCTATTAAGTATAAGGCAAAAAGTGACATGTCAGAGAAGTACTGGCAGGGTGCTATCGAACTCGAGGAGATTCTAATCTGGGCAAAAGGACTTTGAGGAAGAGAGGCCTTAAGTTGAGTTTTGAAGGATAGGTGATTAGGAGAGTTAGTGACCAGGATACATGAGGACAGTTTGAAATGTTGGAGACTATAAGCTTGAAGAGAGCGGGAACTTTATTTGGTTCTTTGCTCTGTTCTCAGTACATAAAATAGAGTCTAGCATAAAGGCTTTGAGTGATATTTGTGTCTTCTATATGGCGCCCCCCACCCCCTAGGTTAATCCTCACCCGTGCATATTTTTTTCCTATGATTTTTTAGAGAGAGTGCAAGGGAGGGGGTAGAGACACAGAGAAAAATATTCATATGAGACACATCGATTGGTTGCCTCCCACAGGTGCCCCAGTGGAGCCTGCAAAGATACATACTTACCCTTGACTGTAATCGAACCCAGGACCTTTCAGTCTTCAGGTCAGTGCTCTAACCACTGAGCAGCACTGGCCAGGGCAGGTTTTGATTTTATATAAATGGAATTAAGCATTCACCATCTTGTACTGCTTTGTGTGCCTTGCATTCAACATTGTGAAGTTCATCCAAGTTTTAGGATGGCAGTAGTTTGTTGATTTTCAGTGCTGAATGTTAAGTCATTTTATGTGTATACTAGAGGCCTAGTGCACAAAGTTCATGCACGGGTAGGGTCCCTAGGCCCGGCTGGTGATCAGGGCCGATCAGGGCCTTCTTGCTGCCAGCCGGGGCCTGCCTTTGTTCCGCGCCGCCCCCTGGTGGTCAGCGCACATCATAGCGGGCGATTAAACTCCTGAGGGGTGCTTTGCATATTAGCCTTTTATATAGAGAGATAGATAGATTATAGTTTATTCCATCTAACATTGATAGACTTGGCTGTTAAAATAGGGTTGCTCTGATCATTATTGGAAATGCCATTTCTCTTGGGAACCTACGAACAGAATTGCTGGGTCAAAATATATGTTTAACTTTTAGGAGATAAAAATAGCTTTCCAAAGTGGTTGTACACCTGCCATCAGAATAAATGTTTGTGACTCTAAACAGGGTTAGGGACCCTTTTTTTTTGCCATGGCCCATTTGGATATTTACAATATCATTCAAAGGCCATACAAAATTATGGACTTAAAAGTAAGCCTGCCATATGTGGTCAGACATTTAAATAACTTACCCCTAATGCCTTGGCAGGGCCAGACCAAATGGTTTCTCTGGTCTTATGTGTCCCATAAGCCAGACATTTCCCATTCCTGCTTTACATCTATTCTAAGACTCATGTCAAGTATTTTAGTTTTTAGTGTGGTTTTTAGTTTGCATTTCCTTTTATGATGAACTAAAGGCCTAGTGCACAAAATTTGTGCATGCAGGAGTGGGGGTATCCTTCAGCCCAGCCTGCTCCCTCTCCAATCTGTGATCCCTGTCACAATCCAGGACTGCTATCTCCCAACTGCTCACCTGCCTGCCTTCCTGATTGCCCCTAAACTGCTTCTGCCTGCCAGTCTGATCACCCCCTAACCATTCTCCTGCCAGCTGAATTGATGCCTAACTGTCCTGCAGACTTGATCACCCCCAACTGGCCTCCCTTGCAGGCCTGGTCCCTGCCAACTGCCCTCCCCTGTTGGCTATCTTGTGGTGGCCATCTTGTGTCCACATGGGGGCAAGATCTTTTGACCACATGGGGACAGTCATCTTGTGTGTTGGAGTGATGGTCAATCTGCATATTATTCTTTTATTAGATAGGATAGAAGCCTGGTGCATGGGTGGGGGCCAGCTGGTTTGCCCTGGAGGGCGTCCTGGATCAGGATGGTGTTCCCTTCGGGTGTGGGGTGGCCTGGGGTGAGGGGCCTGTGGTGGTTTGCAGCCTGGCCACGCCCCCCAGCAACCCAAGCAGTGGCCCTGGTATCTGGGATTTATTTATCTTCTACAATTGAAACTTTGTAGCCTGGAGTGGAGCCAAGCTTCTGCTGGCACAGCCATTGAAACTTTGTTGTTTAAGGCTTAAGCGGAGGCCTGGGCCCATCAGAGTGTATGGAAAGCTTGGATAACTCCATCGCCAGGGGCAACCCAAGCCTCCCTCCTGCTCTCGCTGTGGCCGTAGCCATCTTGGTTTGGTTAATTTGCATACTTACTCTTATTGGCTGGTGGGCATGGCTTGTGGGTGTAGCAGAGGTATGCCCAATTTGCATATTACTCTTTTATTAGATAGGATTACATTTAGAACCTTTCTAATGTCTTGGGTATTTGTTTAAGTTTTATTGATATAGGCATATTAATTTCTTAGCCATTTTCAATTGGATCCTGTCATTATTTTGTAGGAGTATTTTTTTTTTTAATATATTGATTTCAGAGAGGAAGGGAGAGGGAGATAGAAACATCAATGACGAGAGAGAACCATTGATCAGCTGCCTCCTGCACACTTTCTACTGGGGATCACACCCAGAGATATGCCCTTGACCAGAATCGAACTTGGAACCGTTCAGTCTGCAGGCTGATGCTCAATCCACTGAGCCATATTATCTAGGGCTTTTGCAGTAGTTCTTTATGTGATTTGGAAGATTCAGTTTTGATCTCAGTTTCATCTTTTCCTTTCATGGTGTAAAATGTGGGAGCTTTCCTGCATCGTCACTGCTTCCCACCTCCCTTGGCAAAATTAAATTTAGTATAAAAACCTTTTCTTTTGCTGAAGCCTTATGTTAATGACTGTTAGATTAAAAATCTATTTTTATTACTTTTTCTTTCCCTGAGTATTGTTAGAACTCCAAATATTGCTTAATACACTTAATTTCATGTTTATGAGAGTTTGTTTATTTGATCCCTGTAGTATGGATTACATTATATTTCTTGGACTCTGTAAAACAAAAACTGATACAACATCCTGACTTAGAGAATCCTAGCTAATAAAAGTAATATGCAAATTGACCGTACTACCGCTACACCCCCAAGCCACGCCCACCAGCCAATCAGAGCAACTCTGCAAATTAACCCAACCAGGATGGCTATGGCCACAGAGAAGCAGGAGATTGCTCCTAGCTATGGAGGAAGCCAAGCTTTCAGCAAATCCTGGCAGTCCAGGCCTCTGTTTAAGGCAACAAAGTTTCAGTGACTGAGAAGGCTTGGCTCTGCTCCAGGATACAAAGTTTTAATTGTAGAAGATAAATAAATCCCAGATACCAGGGCCTCTGCTTGGGTTGCTGGGGTGTGTGGCCAGACTGCAAACCACCACAGGCCCCTCACCCAGGCCACCTCTCACCCCAAGGGAACACCCACCCTGATCCAGGATACCCTCCAGGGCAAACCAGCTGACCCCCCACCCGTGCCCCAGGCCTCTATCCTATCTAATAAAAGAGTAATATGCAGATTGACCATCACTCCACACAAGATGACTGCCCCCATATGGTCAAAAGATGGCCAGCAGGGGAGGGCAGTTGGGAGGTACCAGGACTGCAAGGGAGGGCAGTGTGGGTGATCGGGCCAGCAGAGAAGGAAGTTTGGGGGTGACTAGGCCTGCAGGGAAGGGCAGTTGGGGGTGACCAGGCCCACAGGGTAGGGCAGTTAGGGGCAAACAGGCTGGCACGGGAGCAGTTAGGCATCAATCAGGCTTTCAGGGGAGTGGTTAGGGGTGATCAGTCAGGCAAGTAGTTGAGAGCCAGCAGTCCTGGATTGTGAGAGGGATGTCTGACTGCCTGTTTAGACCTGATCTAGATAGGCTTCCAGATAGCATCAGGCCTAAACGGGCATTCGACATCCCTCAGATTGGAGAGGGAACAGGCTGGGCCGAAGGATACCACTGTGCGCGTGCGCCACACACACACACACACACATGCACAAATTGCATGCACTAGGCCTCTAGTCCTATATAATAAAGAAGGGATATACAAATTGACCATCACTCTGTCACAAAGATGGCTGTTCCCATAAGGAGCCTTAACGAACAATCATCAGGGATGTGAGGCTATGCCTACCCCCATGTGGCTTGACGGGATCTCGGGCCATGCCCTCCACCCCAGCACCAGGCCTGGGGACCTGAGGCTGTGCCCCCTGCCTGGCTGGGCTTGACAGAGGGCCTTAGGTCATGCCCTGCATCCGGTGGGGCCTGATGGTGGACCTCAGGCCATGTCCCCTACCCAGTGGGGCTTGACTTGACAGAGGATCTCAGGGCATGCCCCTCCCCCCAGTATGGGCTGGGGGACCTCAGGTAATCGCCCCTCCCTGGTGCTGAGCTTGGGGATCTGAGGCTACGCCCCCTGCCCAATTGGGCTAGACAAGGGTGGGACTGGCCTGGTCTGGATCTAGCCCAATGTGGGGGGAAGGGGAGGGGTGGCCAGGTCTGAGTCTCACATGATTTTGAAGTGCATGTGGGTGGATAGGGACTTGATTCTGTGTCCCGTAGTGAGCCCCAGACTCAACAGGAGGAAAGTTTTCATATACATTTTACTAATTTTCTTTCATCTCTGACACTTCTATTATAAAAAAAGGCAAATAGCAATATTAAATTATTTCCTCTAATGAAGCCCCTTTAATGTGCATGAATTTCGTGTGCACTGGGCCACTAGTTGGACCCTAATTATGTTTTGTTGGTATGGGTGGGAAAGCATTATAAGGGACTGTAATTGGTGAAAAAAAATATGTGGGGATAAAGGAGAGGTTACTTTATTTATTTTAATATATTTTTATTTTATTTTATTGATTTTTTTTACAGAGAGGAAGGGAGAGGGACAGAGGGTTAGAAACATCTATGAAAGAAACATCCATCAGCTGCCTTCTGCATGCCCCCTATGGGGGATGTGCCCACAACCAAGATACATGCCTTTGACCAGAATCAAACCCCGGACCTTTGAGTCCACAGGCCGATGCTCTATCCACTGAGCCAAACCAGTTTTGGCAGGAGAGGTTATTTTAAATGGAGATGGGAAAATATGTGGATATTGAGATCTAAAATGTTAGATCAATTTAATAGTTAAGTTTTAATTGCCATATGTGCCTACCTATGGAGTTGGTGTGGTTGTTTATTTAGGCATAGTCTTGTTCTAGAAAGGATAAAAGGTCCCTTATACAGACACGTAAAAAAATAAAATAATTAGAACTAGGTGGGAATGGTTCTGCAGTATGCCGTTGCCTTCATTTTTAAATTAGTAGGTTGTCTTCTAAAAGAGTGAATTAATAGTATGTAATATTTTATTTTAAAAATTGTATTTCAGGAGGTATATATCCAGGTAAACTTTCTTGCTATTAATCATTTTACTTGGAGGAACTTCAGTGTACTTATTAGTAAGTAATTGTCTCTTGCAGATTTATAATGAAAAAGAATTATTACAAGGAAAATTGGATCTTCTTAGTGATACCAACATGGTAGACTTTGCCATGGATGTATACAAAAACCTTTATTCTGATGATATTCCTCATGGTAAGTTTTATAATTAGAACTGAAGCTTGTCTTTTGAACAGAGGGTGTGTGAATTTAAGTTTTATGATTTATTAAAAGCTGTAGTCAAAAGTCTTAATAATTATTTAAAAGGTCTTTGGATGAAAGGTAATGCCAAGGTTATAGGTCTTCTAAAGCATATTATTTTCTCACCATAAAAGATGTAAAAATGCTTTAAGACATGATCATAAAATACCTTTAGTTTATAGTATTTAGTTCATAGAATCATCAGAGTTGTGGTTATCAATCAGATTGTTGCCTTAGAATTATCTGAGACTTTGGCAATTTTGGGGGGTTGACTAACTTTTTCAATTAGCATTTTGTGTGCCTTAGGGGATTATTTTTCATCTGGATATAACCATGGTCTTCAAAAGTATAGTACTAGCATCATTAGTTCTCCTGGAAGAGCTTGTTAGAAATGCAAATTCTACAGCCTCATTCGAAACCGTTGGCTGAGGACCAGTGTCCACATTGGAGAATTACTGATCCAGTGTTTTTCAAATCCCTGTTTTCTGTAGTAATAGATGTTCCTTGAAAAATGGTGGTCTGTAAGTTTGGAAAATACTGAAATATTCTGTATCATTTCTTTTATGCAGAGTATTTTAAAATAATCTAAAACTTTCAGTACAGAAACAATTTGCTTTGTTTAAATTGACATTTCTCAAAATTTGATCCCAGATCCCCTTCTGTTTTGAGAAACACTATTCTAGTGTATACTTTGTAATATATAATGCAGTTATTACATTAAACATAATCATCTTTTGGCTTATATTACAGTTCCCTGCAATAACATTCACTCTTTTTAAATTTTAGTTTGTGATGAAAAGTTCTTATTGAAACTTTAAAACATGCTAGCAGGGTAGGTTATATGTGAATGTTCTCTGATTCTTCATGATGCAGTAAAAAGAAACTATAGAATTGGATTTGAGAGATTACAGAACTAGAAATTTATAGCAAAAAAGAGATTACTGACTGGATTTAAATCCCATTAAACTTAGCTGAAAACGTAATAATAATATGTAAACTCCTCTGAACCTCTGTTCAGAAATTCTGGAATAATATATTCACCTGAGAGAATGTAATGAGAACAAATATAAAAATACTGGGAATGAAGTCTCTGAAATGTGGAATTAGATTATTTTTCCTTTGACACCCCTCCCTTCTTCCCTTCTCTCTCCCAGGTTATATCTCTCTATCCCGTTTCTCTTGAGTAAAATGATTCCTTCCTTTATGTGCCTTATCATTGTTAGAAAGAAGAAATTTGATCTGGGGAAGTTATTGAGTTGGTGACTATTGGCAGATGACTCTATTAGGGTAAATACTTATATGCAGAATTTAAGTAAAATGAAAATTTCCAGAGACATCCTCCTTGGGAACAGTTGTAGTTTGACATTATAGTATTCCTTTCATTTTTAATTAGCTTTGAGAGAGAAAAGAACCACAGTTGTTGCACAACTGAAACAGCTTCAGGCAGAAACAGAACCAATTGTGAAGATGTTTGAAGATCCAGAAACTACAAGGCAAATGCAGTCAACCAGGTAACATCTCTCTTAAGTGGAATTATAAAAATTCTCTATCCAGAATTAATACAAATGCTAACTTGATTCCTTTATATGTTGTTTTTCGTTTATCCTTATTAGTGTAAGGACCAGAAAGTTGTAATGTTAATATTAAATTCTTTACCATGTACCTAAATCTGATTATGTTGCATTAATTATGTCTCCTTGGCAATGTCTGGAGACATTTTTGGTTTTCACAACAGGAGGAGTGATACTGGTACCTTAGCAAGGAGCAGTCAAGGATGCTCTTGAGCATTCTACAATACATTGGACAATATCCTACCCTCCAAAACAGAATTACCCAACCCGAAATGTCCGTAGTACTGAGTGCCTAGGCAGTACCTAGAGCATGTGGGTTATTAGCTGTAGGGAAAACCTGAGCTCACTTTATCAGTTTGCTACATTCTCCCATATCCTTCCAACCTGTTGCCCAGCCCAAGGAGGGTAGGGTAGAGCTGATAAGGTTATTTTATTCCTAACTTTTCCTTAGCTAGAAGAACTTATTGTTTGGTCTCCAAGAAAACATTTTGCCTTACTCTGACTTAATATCACTAATTGAAGCCCTTTATTTTCAAGTGTTTGAAAATAAAATCTACTAAGTTGAATATTGCCTTTTGGTAAATCTTAGCTACCAATATATTCCCTTGAGAAATTGCAGATTTTGCCACGTTGTAACTTTAATTCTTATGGTATGTTACCAAGTTGAATTTTAGAGAAGTTAACTCTGAATTTTCACTTTTGATTTGGGAAAGTATTACCAAATATTTTTAGAAAAGCAGCGAATACGACACTATTGCTATCCCATATTATAATGTGTTTTACTATACCACACCATATTTTACTACATACCTATATATCTACACACAGGTGTCCATATACACATACACAGAGATAGCTATATTTTATGAAGCTGTTATGTATAATATGTATCTATATATAGCTCTCTTTATGTGTGTACATATACATATGTAATACTTAAGTACTTACATATATTTATGAGCAATTGTAAACCTTCAAGCCACATGTAAGTAAATCACAAAGGGACAGCTGAAATAATCCAGACATTAAGATACAACAGGAAAATTAGGATTTAAATTGTATATTTAGTCTAGTCATGTAAACACTTGGATATAATGGGATATAGTATATGAAAAAGGTGAATATGGATGTGTTTACCAAATATTAGAAAGAGAGAACTCCTTTTAGCTTAATATACACTAAATTGAAGATAAATGAAAGGATGGAATTGTGTTAAAAATTTGTATCCCAATTAAACATGTAAACTATTTAATCTTTTTATGTTGAAACTTCACTTACATTTTATATTCTATATTATAATATACCCATGTTAATTTTAGTGATAACATATCCACCTCTTATTAAATAACTCTTCAAGAAAAAGTATGTTCCTGAAAGACATGCCATAGCATACATCCTGGGAGGAGCATTAAAAAATGTTTTTATATTAAAAAATGCCTAGCAGGTAGATAATGGTATCCATCTGTCACTTGTTCTATGGAATCTTTGCCACCATTTTACCATCCTGCCAACATACAAATTATGCAAAGCTAAAAAAAAATAAGAAGTTGAACTGGGTTATGTGACACTTTGGTATAGATAATAATTACGTAGGGTGTGTAGCATACATGGCCTGTAAGTTAGGCATGATTACTTAATCTTGTAAATTTGCTAAATTACAGTGAAAAGTTGCTAACAGATTGGGAGGAGAACAAAATTTTTATATAAGATTAATTCCTACTAGTTTGTACAGTCCACATATTCCAATCTTTGTTCTGTATCAATATATTCTCTATTTAAAATATACAATCAAGATAGCAAATATAGAAACTCTACATATGATAGGGTTGTGTCCTGGTAATCCCATGGTAATTTGAAAATATCATAAGTAAAGTTGCATTTAATATATTTAACCTTTCCAACATAGCAGATAGCCACACATGTGTTGGTTAAATTTAGAATGCTTTCATTAGCCTACAGTGGGGAAAAATTATAACGGTGAATACACTGTAGAGTGTCAGTTGTTTATCCTCATGATCGCAAGGTTGACTAGGAGCTGTGACTTACTGCTGCTCCCCACCATCATAAGCGAGTTAACACACTACCTGTTGCTAGCCCATTAAAAGACCAAAATTTAAAGTATATTATTTTTGCACCATTGCAAAGTTGAAAATTCAAGTCAAACCCTCTTAAGTCTGGGACCATATGTATCATTTTCAGTAAGTTATCACCTAAGTTGACTATTAGATCTCACTATAAAAATAGTCAGAATGTTCTCGTTTTATTACCTAAAAACATTTCTAAAAGGGCATTACCATGGATGTGGTATGACAGAACACATGGTTTTCAATTAGGACTAAAAAATCTGAAATGAATTTTAAAACTTGCAATTCTTGAGTTTCTGTTTTTCAAAACATTTACTGTTCTGTTTATTTTATTCTGGAAGTCTTATTTGACTTCTGGTGTTTGGGTATTAAGGTATTTACAGTGGCTTTATGTGGATAATAAGTTAAAAGTGCTTATTTTTTGTGGATTATGAAATACAATAATGTTTGTTCTTATTGTTAAGGGATGGTCGGATGCTGTTTGACTACTTGGCAGACAAGCATGGTGTAAGTAGTGTCTTAAAAATTTTTATAGTTGTCATGTTATAAGGGTAATTAAAGAACAGTGCTGTGTAGATAAGTTTCTTGTTCTACAGGAATACAATTTTCAGATCCATTCATTAAGTATAACACCTGGTGTGTTTTTGAAACCAGATTTTAAAAATTGGTAATGATAGAAAAATAATATACTTAATCTTTAGGTAACATAAGGTCTCAAAACTTTAGATTTATTTTTTTAGACTGATCAGATAATGTTTTATGTTTCTGGTGGATTAACTAATAAGTAAAGACAGAACTAAATTTGAATTAGAAATGCCTTGAGTAATAAAATTAAGTAATACTTTGGCTGCCTTGTGGAATAAAGTAGCTCTTAACATTATCAAGGCCTTCATAAATCCCCAATTTCACAGTAAAGGAATGATACAGGCTTTTCTAGCCAGCTCCCAATCTCTTTTCCCTTGTGTTAACTCAGAGCATAAGGCTTTGCGTACTATCACTTCTGTAACTTGCATTCAAGTGTTCTCTCTCATTTAACAATAATTGTAACTAGAGAAATGCTGACCACTGCAGAATACGTTTTCTGGTTTCCATATAGACTGTTTAGTGGATTTATTAATGATCTATGTAGTTTGGAGCCCTTCTTTTATATTTCTTCACTTTTTCTTGCGTCAACTCTAAAAGTTGGCATAATTTTGGGGCCAGTTTTCACAGAGAACAGTTTATTGTACATATTATTTGTACTGAATCACAAAACCTTACATATGTCAGTCACAGCTAAGACACACACATCAAACCTTTAACAGCAATTCAAGTTTGTATCAATTGTTAACAAAGCAGGTACATTACAATTCATAATTCTTTGAGGCCAGAACTATGAATGTTAAATTTACCTATTTTTAAATTTATGTTTTGAGGGTATTTATTTTTATGGCAACTTTTAGGATACTTTGACAGAATTGACTTATGTGGCATTTAAAGGAGTAAATTTAAAAAAAAAATAGAACTTCAGCTTTTTTGTTTTCTTTCTTTTTTCTTTTAGTTTAGGCAAGAATATTTGGACACACTCTACAGATATGCAAAATTTCAATATGAATGTGGGAATTACTCTGGAGCAGCAGAATATCTTTACTTTTTTAGAGTGTTGGTAAGTAATTTTTTCTTTATCCTCTCTTTTGTAGGATTCCCTTGGATTCTCAAAATATATTTATAGATTTGGGTCTGTCTATTGTGTTTTCAACAGTTGTTGGTAAAAGGATTAAAAATCAACAACTTTCCCCAACAACAAAAAAAAAAACAGATATAGGAAACCCTATACAGAGCCTCAATATTTGGAGGGAGAATGAATTTGTCCTTGGAATCCCCAAAAGTGGGAACCCCTTAAACTTGTTCTAAATAACGGGGAATGATCTGCTTTAATGTAACTTTATTTTCATTTAACTTTGTAATCAGCTATCTATTTATTTATATATAATATAAAAGACTAAGCGACCAAATGACCAGTCGACTGGTTGCTATGACATGCACTGACCACCAGGGGGCAGATGCTTAACACAGGAGCTGCTCCCTGGTGGTCAGTGTACTACAGCCAACCTCCCTCGGGCCACTTCCCCCACTGGCCAACCTCCTGCCATCCTGACTGGCCCCGATTGTCTGCCAGGCCAAGGGACCCCCACCAAATTCGTGCACCAGGCCTCTAGTTAGAATATAAAAGGCTCAATGGTTTTCCATAATGCAGGGAGTGGAGTTTAAGTGGTACTATTTTCAGCAAATTCCTGATCATAACTTGCCCTGTTATCTTTGTCTGACAAGTTCCTAAATTCAGTGCTTTTGTTAGGAAACAATTGTGTGAAGCCAAAGGAAAAAAATTAGACCTTCAAATTGATAAATTTTTTTTCTCAGTGTGCCTTCTTGAGTAACAATAAATCCCTTCTGGAATTGTCAGAATACCCTATCATTAACCTCTCATTTGAGAAATTATAATTCATTACTCACTTCGGGTTAATAAGCAATACCTAAGTCTCTTCTCTGATTTCTCTAGAAAAGATTTGTGGCTGCTATTTTGTATTCTTGGAAATTAAATGTTCTATTTTTTGGAGGGGGGAGGGTTGGGATTAATGTTATTAATTCAGATAATTTCTCCACCTAAGAAAAGTACTTAGATAGCTTCTTTTAGATAGCTGCTGCTGCTGCTGCTTCTGCTGCTTCTTTTTTTTTTTTTTGTAAGAGAATATCTATTTGGTAAATCACAGAGGTAGAAGAAGTAATTCCTAGAAGAAATTGGCTTAGGAAACAAGTTATGGATGTAAAGGAAGGGTGCTTGGAGGTTGGGAGTGAAGAAACTAATGGTAATGTGCCTGGTGGGGGTGGAGGAGGAAGGAAAAGGGAAAGGCATGGGCATGCTCACAGCTTCATTTTTTAAA
>PVJN01027388.1:0-28138 GCA_004026805.1 Lasiurus borealis
TTAACCTAACTGTCTTGTCAGTCCTTACCAAATATGTAGCGCAACCAGCTTCTTAAACTACTTAAATTCCTCTTCAATACCTATCAGGTCTTTTTTTTTTTAAGTATACACACACAAATACACACACTGATTTCAGAGAGGGAGAGAAATATCAGTGATGACAGAATCATTGATCGTCTGCCTCCTGCATACCCCACACTGGGGATTGAGCCCCCAACTTAGGTATGTGCCCTGACAGGAAATCATAGGTTGGCGCTCAATCACTGAGCCATGCTGGACAAGCCCTATCGCTGGTTTTGACAGTCTACTAGTAGCTGTGGACTGAAAATATAGAGCCTGCAACTAAAATGTTACTGCATTCTTCCTCTCAGTGGCTCCTATGGCTCCCTAAAAGGGAAGGGAGAGCTTGGTGGGAGATTTCGAGGACCTGACTGCTACATCTGATCACATCTGAGCCACATTTTTGTCTGGAGCACATGCAGTATGGCCTACTCAATATGATTTGAAACTCTCACAGCCTCCTGGAGATAAAAATTACTGTAAACCCTGTAATAAAGAATATTAATGTTCTCACCCAAGAACTTAAAAAGACTTGACACAAAGTGCTTCCAAATTGACTGATCTTGGATCCCTGAGGGGGAACATGTGTTATGTTTGGAAGCAACTGCTGCACATTTGTTCCCCCAAACTTCTCTGAACTCCACATACTAGTATAAACAAGAACAATTAAGTTGCTAACAAAGAAATTCATCTGTTGCACTGTAGATCTGACCCCATCATTGAAGGACCTTTCTGTACTAATCTACTGGATTCTACTAGATTGGTTACTGTCTGGCCTCAAGTTCAAGTTCTATTCTTTATTACAAACTCTAAAAATCACTTATGTGTATCCCCCTGATTAAATGCCTTGTCTCCAGACCACTTCCAGACCAATGTCACTGCACAATAGATGCTCCAGCTTTTTCTCCAAGAATAGCATCAACAAGCTCTGGCCAGGTAGCTCAGGTGGTTAGAGCATCATCCCAATACACCAAGGTTTTGGGTTCCGTTTCCAGTCAGGGCACATACAGGAAGCAACCAATGAAAGCATGGATGGGTGAAACAACTGACTGATGTTTCTCTCTCTCTTTCTCTGCTCCTTTCTCTTTCTATAAAATCAGTAAGTACAATTTTAAAAAAGAAGAGTATCAACCAGCATCCACAAGAAATGCTGACTTTGTGGACTTTTCCAGGTAACCTTGACCAAAATTCCACAGAAATTATTCTAATTCCAAAGATAGTTCTAAAACAAACTATGTTTGTTTGACAAGGCCAATAAACACAGACCCTTCTCTTGTGCCCAAACCTGCTGACAAAGCCAGGTGCAGACATCCAATTTCCCACTCTATCTTATTATTGACGAGAACTGTGTGTCATGATTGATTAGCTAAGATTGGAACTCTTGTTCCTCCAGAAACTTGCAAACTACAGAGAAAACATTTCCTGTTCAGATGCCTGATTGAGACATCTCCTGATTGCAAAACAACACTTACTGTAAGTCTCCAATATACTACATATTAATGTCTTTCCAAAACTATCTGAGGCAAAGCCACCCTACTGCGAAACTCTGATACTCAGATCTGGGGTACTTTTCATATTGAAATATCAACCTTTTTACTTGTCCAGTTTTTGTCTTTGACAGAAGCTATACAAATATTGTCTATTAGGCTGGTGGTCTGTCTGGAAAGATTGTGAGCTACCATTTAACCTCAGCTTTATTTAGCCTCTTGCTACAGGAACGTTTTGTAGACACCAAGATGTGACTGGACCTCCTTTAACTTGACTCTGCCTTCACCCAGTTACTGTGTTGAGACACATTTCCCATCTAGTACACACACAACATACATATACACACAGTAAAACATTGATAAATAATGTAGACTTCTAGTAAAGCTTTCCTGTAAGAAAAGCTTATTTAGTTCTTTGTCTATTCTAACTTGCAGACTACCCAGCAAAACCTCGAAGGAACTTCTGAAAGATATTTTTAATGATTTCTAGAGAGAGAGACAGGGAGAGGGAGGGAATCATCTATGTGACAGGAAGCATCAATTGGCTGCCTCCCACATGCTGCCCTCCCATCCCTGAGGCATGTGTCCTGACCCAGAATTGAACTGGCAACCCTTCAGTGCATGGGACGATGCCCAGCCAACTAAGCCACACTGGCCAGGGCCAGTCTTCGTTTCTTAAACAAACTGGTTCAGTTTTTAAACCGCATCTTTGGACTCACCTATTACCTATATGCAGTCAAAGAACTTTTATTTTTCTTGTACGGTCTCCATTTTTCTCTCATTTTTAAACTTGCATTCTTTCTACTTGGCAGAACATATGTTTACATGTATTCTTTGACCCATGTCCCTATCCTTATTTTAGTCTTAGCTCTACCATTAAATATATTAAATGCTCACCACCAGTTATTTTGGTAAAATTTCCCTATCATCTTCGGTTTAGATGAAGTTAATTTTCTAGTTGGTTTTCCAGGAAGAGCAGGTGAGAACAGTATAGTCTTCATACTTGAAGTATAGCTCAGCTACATATAGAATCCTTAAATAAGTTTACTTAAAATTTTCTTGAAATGATGTCCCATTGTTGCCTTAATTTTGGAAGTATTCTTATCCTCATAAGTAAATAGATTATTTTGCCTAGTGGCCTTAATTTTTTATTTTTCCTCAGTGTCCAACCATTTTTCTAAGTTGATCATTTTAGGTCAATTTTTACCATTTTCCTCTTATTTACACCAAGTTATCGGATTGTAGTTATAAACATATAGTTCTGTTCCTTTGCTTCGTTTTTTTCCTCTCTTCAGGAGTCTAATAAGACATATGTTAAATCTTTTCTGCCTATTTTCCATTTTAAGTACTTTCTCTCTTGTTTTATTTATGTAAGTTTCATTTCCTTGGTTGTTTCTTTCTCTTTTTCAGTGATCTGTATTAATATTCCACTTGAATCTTTTTTTCCTTGGACAGACAGTGGTAATTCTTCATTTCTGAGGTGGTTTTGTCTTTTCCTTCAAACTTTTTTTTCCTGATTTGATCAACTTCTATGACATTCCTTCCTCTTTTTGCCCATTTCTGTTCTTAGGTTTTGAACTTCTGCTGTATATTTGTAGGTATACACATACACATATATTTATCCTATGCTTGTTTGAGGATAATTTTATATTGTAACTGTTTGTACTGTATTTTGAAGAAGAATTTTCATTAGATGAAATGTTATAATTCACATCTGTTTCTTCTTAAAATATTGTTTATTTGACTTTTTAAAAATGGGCTTTTTTTGTGTGTGTGGATACCTTCCTAGTTTAAAAGTGTGTCTTTTGTCAGTATAGTGAAGTGAAATTTCTTCAGTAGGTGTTTTTGTGGTGATGGTGGTATACATGTGAGGAGAGGTGGCTGGCATGTCATTGTTTCTTACAGGATTCTTTATTTTCCCCTTGTATCCTTCTTTCCCTTCACTGTTATATCATTAAGGGACACCTCTCCCTTGTCAATGAAGCTGATTCTCCCATAGAAACAATACTTACCTGAACCTAACAATTCTAGTCCCACTCATTTTCAAGACTCTTTTCCAATAATTAGTAGTATAATCTACTGAGGTCCAGATTGTGTTCAATATTTGAACACTTAATGTTGGATATTTTTTCAGGGTTTTATTTTGCCCATGGTTTGTGTATATCTTCCACTCTCCCTTTCTCTTTATCAAAGATTATCTTAAGACTTGTCTCTCCCACTCAAGATCCAATCTTCCAGCTTTGTTGCAATTTGATACTTATCAACATCCTAGTACTTTGATGTTTGTGGTGTCTGTCCTCTATCTCCTAGTATCACTAAAGGCACGGATCATGTGTAATTTCATTTATACTCCTTTTACACGTAATGGTTTTTGAAGATACGTGAAAAGATTCTGGTTGAGGCATTTGCCATTATCTTTTAGACCCAAGCATAATTCACCCCTTTATCTCTCAAAAGAACTTGATCTCTGTTGAAAAGCATCTCCAATTCATTCATTTTCATGCTAATAGTTTATTAATTATACAATTTATGTATTCATTCTCTTATATTGCATTTAGTATTTCACTATTACAAAAATATTCTTCAAAGAACATACCTGTATCAATGTCTTCATTTAAACATTCAAGCACTTTTTTAGGGTATCTACTTACATACACCAAAAAGTGCTGGATTGCAGAATAAGTGCATCATCACCTTTATCAGAAACTGCCTAATTGCTGTAAAAAATTATTGTTAATAATTTACTCTACCAGAAGTATTGAGTTCTCATTTTTCTATGCTTGTTATAATCAAGATTAACATTTTTGTAGATCTGAAGCATGTGACATATTATTTTATCTTTTTTTAATTAAATATTTATTATTTACATTATTACATTTGTCTCTCTTTTTTCCCTTCAATAGCTCCCCTCCACCCGGCTCCCACCCCTCCCTCTACCCTTACCTCCTCCACTATTGATGAGTCCATAGGTGTCTGATTTTTGCCCAGTCACTCTCTATACACCCCTTCTCCCTTCCCTTCTGAGAATCATCAGTCCACTCCCTTTCTGTGCTCCTGATTCTATTATATTCACCAGTTTATTCTGTTGATCAAATTTTTAATTCACTTAATTTTTAGATTCACTTCTTGATAGATATGTATTTGTTGTTCATAATTCTTTATATTTTACCTTTTCTTCTTCCTCTTCTAAATGAGTACCTTTCAACATTTCATATAATACTGGTTTGGAGTTGACGAACTCCTTTACCTTTTTCTTATCTGTGAAGCTCTTTATCTGCCCTTCAATTCTGGATAGATTATTCTTGGTTTTAGGTTCTTGCTATTCATCACATTGAATATTTTTTGCCACTCCCGTCTGGCCTGCATCGTTTCTGTTGATAAATCAGCTGACAGTCGTATGGGCGCTCCCTTGTAGGTAATGAACTGTTTTTCTCTTGCTGCTTTTAATATTCTCTTTGTCTTTTGCTCTAGATATTTTAATTATGATGTGTCTTGGTGTAGTCCTCTTTGGGTTCCTTTTATATGGGGTTTTGTGTGCTTCCTGGACTTGTAAGTCTATTTCTTTTACCAGATGTGGGAAGTTTTCAGTCATTATTTCTATATGTTTTCAGTAATTTGCTCTCTCTCTTCTTCTGGTACCCCCACAATTCTGATGTTGGTACACTTGAGGCTGTCCCAGAGGCTCCTTACATTATCTTCACATTTTTGGATTGTTTTCTCTTCTTGCTTTTCCAGTTGAGTGTTTTCTAATTCTTTATATTTCAAATTTTTGACTTAATTCTTGCCTTCCACTAGTCTGCTGTTAGGTCTCGGTATTATATTTTTTATTACAGTCAGTGTATGTTTAATTTCTATTTTGTCCTTTTCCATCTGTAGTTGGATCTTTTGCATCTCTAGTTGGTCCTTTTTCATCTCCTCTTGGGTCTCGCTAACTTTATCCAACTTTTCTAGGATATTCTTGAAAAACCTTATAAGCATGGTTTGGAACTTTATATCCAGTCATTTGTTTTCCTCCATTTCTTTTGTTTGTGATCCCTTCCCTTGTCTCAGCATTTTCACTATGCTGGGAGAACTTCTGTGTTGGATTCTGCCTTATGATACCAGACTTGAAAAACTGCAAAAGCCTCTCTGTTGAGCTTGGGATGGGTGGAGCCTCAGGGCTTAAGGGACCGCCTTGCCTTCCAGTCGGTCCCCGCCCTCCATGGCCCCTGAGTCTTACGTGACTGGGTAATCGCTAGAGCGGTCCTTGTGCGCGTGCGCGCTCTCTCACAGTGCCTCTAGACTGCTGCTTCTCTGGCTCTCCTGTGCTCCGGGACCACACAAGTCTGGGTCCCCAGGGTTTTGCCCGAAACTGGGGTTTAGTGGAATTAGAAGTGGCACAGCTGGGAGGGTCTGTCTCCCGCTCACTCCCGAAAGCCAGTGGCACAATCAGTAGTCTGTCCTCTGTGCGCAGTGCCGTGCGCGTCACCAGATTTCTGATCTTTTGTGACTCCCCTAAATTTCCGTGCACTTCTCCCCCTTCAAAGTCCAAACTCCCCCCATATGAGTTTCGGCTGGATCTGGGGTTTAGTGTCATAGGATAAGGAGTTCAATGCCATTGAGAGTCTCTGTCTACCTCCTACTAGAGAAAGCCAGCCAGGTTCGCTGTCACCTGCTCTCTCCACACGCGTGTCTCCGTACCTCAGCTCTTCTGGGTCTCTGTGAGCCCCTCTCTTTCCTTCTAGTTGTAGAATTTCCACTCCGCCAGCTTTGCTGTGATTCTGGATGATGTCCGTTCTGTCTTTTAGTTGTAGTTTTTCTATTTTGTCTTTTTAAAAACATTTTTTTTTATTGATTTCAAAGAGGGAGGGGGAGAGAAATATCATTGATGGGAGAGAATTACCGATCAGCCCTCTCCTGCATGCCCCCTACTGGGAATGGAGCCTGCAATCCGGGAATGTGCCCTTGGCTGGAATAAAACCCAGGACCCTTCAGAATGCATGCCAAGGCTCTATCCACTGAGCAAACTAGCTAGGGCTATTTTTTCTTAATATGCATTTACTTGATGACTAGTGAAGATTTGCTTTGTATTTCACCTTCTTTTCCCATTTTTTATAGGGTTGCTGTGTTTTCTTATTTAGTTCTTCGTCTATTCTAGAAATGAACATTTTAAAAATTCTATATTTTGTAAACATATTTTCCACGTTTGTGCCTTACTTTTAATTTGCTTAAAGTTATATAGAAGTTTTAGTTATATTGTTAAATCTATCAAATGTTTCCATTAACATTTGTATTTTAATCCTTTGACCACCAAAGTCATGAATATATTTCTGCATTTTCTTATAAAGTATTTTATTTTGCCTTTTATATTTACCTCTTTACTCATCTGTATTTTATTTTTTTGTGTGTGTATAATGCCAAGTAATAATTTAATGTTTTCCTGCGTGGATTTGAGCTCCAGAATCACAAATTCATATTTACAAAGGCTCCTCATCTGTTCAATTATGTTCAAAACCAGCTGAGTAAGTAAGGTCTTTCACAATATCTTTAAGCACATCCTTTGGCCTTATCTCTCACCACACCCTTCCATGTTCTTGTCAAACTAGACTCCTTATTGCAGTCACTCTTCTTGAAATATGCCAAAACGATGCTGTTATTCTCTCCATACATCATGTTCTCTTCCTGTCTTGTTTTCCTTACTGAACTGTAAGCTTCTTGTGAAAAAGACATTATCCAATTCATCTTTGCATCTTCAATACTTAGCAGTGATGAGTAGATTTTCAAATACCTTTTCTTCCATTTTATCTGAATTTGGGCCTTGTAGGTGGGCACTTCCACCTACTATTATCCATATCAATACATTTACTTTTTCACCCACAGAAAAAAGTTTTCTGTCTTTTACCTTCTTGCCATGAAAAGCGTGATTTCCAAATCTCAAAATTTTAACGAGAACCCTCAAAATACTTTCCATGGACAGGAACCAAAGCCACCAGATCCGCCTCCCACTTATAGGAAGGACAGAGTCTGAGGACGGCGCTAACAGTGACGTCGGTGAGCCGCTTCCGAGGGCCTCGCCGGGACTTGCCGCTGTGCAGGAGATGCCCGGGGTTGTCCCTCCGTGACCCAGTTCCGAAGTGAGGCCATGCGCCCGGGAACAGGTTCACATCCATCGTCCTTCCCTTCCCGGGCGCTGCTTTCCTCCAGATGCCTGGACCCCGCAAAGAAATAACAGGGTGTGGAAATCACCTCCGAAGACGTGCACGGCCTATCGTTACAGGGAACGCTGGAGTGTCCACGTGGCTGTTAGCATTCCTGACCTCAAAGCTCTGTCCTTTGGAGCAGGAGCCGCCACCGTTGGCGCGAAGTTCTCAGGCGCCTTCAGGAATCCCTCGCCGCCTTTCCAGATGCCTGGTGATGGGGTCCCCAGGGGACTCGGGGTCCTGCTCTTCGCGGATCTGAGTTCTGCGCCCCAGCTTAGGGACGGGCGACCTCATCACATTAACAGTTGCAAGGGGGGGAGACCACCCCGTGCCCACACAGCTGATTCCGAGCGTGCGGGCGCACCAATCGCGGTGAGCAGCTGGCTGAACGCGGTCTGGCCATGCGGCAGCGGGACAGCCTAAGGCGCCTCTGGAGCCCGGCGCCACCATCCCCGCTCCGAGGCCGCCTGGCGCGCGCCGGGACTACATTTCCCGTCGGCCCCCGCGGCGGAGCCCCGCCCCGCCGGACGCCCTCCAGCTGCCTCGGGGCCACGCAGCCGGCGCTCCGGGCCACCCGGCCGCAGAGCCTTTGAAAGACGGCGGGAGGCTGCCGGCGCCATGGCGAGCCCGGGACACCTGCTGTACGCGCTGGGCCTGCTGCTGGGCGCGGCGGGGACGCTCCGGCTGTCCGCCGCCCCTGCCTCCACCCAGAAGCCCATCATCGGTAAGAAGGCGCCGTGTCCCGCTCGGCGCCTCCTCCCGCCACGGGCTCCGGGCGGCGTCGGGTCCGGGGAAGGCGGCGGCGGAGGAGGGCGCCGCGAGCCCCCGGACACAGCGGGAGGTCCGCGCCGGGACGCGCTGTGTGTGCATCCGGCCGAAACCACACGGATGCCGGGTGGATTTCACAAGAGAGAGCCTTGCAGATTGTTTTATTCTCGGCACACAGCTGGGTAGGGGTTTCTACGAATTAAGCAAATTCTGTGCTTGCATCATATTCATTAACATGACGCTGGTTGACGGTATATTTCAAGATGCAGTGCACTGTGCATATAAAAATCGAGTTGACTATATATTCCAGAAATTATGGTCTACCTCGGGTTTTGTCATCTTGAGCATTGGAGGGCAGCAGTGGCCCTTGTGATCCCAATGACCATTCTGTGTGGTGTTCAAATGAAGCACGTAATATTTGGTTTCCAAGAAATTTACATTTAAAGAAAGTCAAATCCAGTTTGAGGCAGGGCAGGAGACAGTTACCCAGGGGAAGTCAGCCTGGAATAAAAATTTGCCAGAAATAATTTATGTCAACAATTAAGATTGGTTTAATTTTAGCCGTAATAATATGACATTTATACTGTCTTTTTTTTATTGCATGAAGAGGAGCACTTTTTTTTTTTGTAACTAAATGCAAAGGAGATGAGGGTATTTCCCTTTATATTGGCAGTGCTCAATTTTCAGATGGTCTGTGTATCAGTATTTGGAAATTGGACTGCCTTGTTTCATAGCTATTTAAAATAGAGGTTAGATTCTCCAAGGAGAATTAGCTCAAAATGTAATTCTGGGTTGTGGGTTGGGAATTGTGGGTTCCGGGAGGAGGGAAAAAAAGAGGAGGGGTACTCTTTTCCCTTTTCTAGAAACAGTGGTAGTTCAGGGTCAAATGTAGAAAGAATGAAGATGCTTTTGGGCACCCTGATTTATTAAGGCAAAATAGTTAACTGAACACCTACTACATGCAGAGCATTAAGTTGGGAAGTGCAAAGGATTCAAAGACAAAGAAGGCAAAAAAAGTTGTGGGATGGCCTTAAAGGATGGGTGACATTTTGGTCACATTCTGAGGGGCTTGGAACATAGCCTGAACTTTCTCCGCAGATGGGAAAAGTGAGTATGCGTGGAAGGAAGCAAGGGGAGAGGGATATGTCAGTGGAACTTATCTGCTCTCTCATGTACATATTTTTCTCCTTTCTGGCATCTTGTGTTCACATGTCCCAATTCTGCTTTGTGGCACCTCACCCTTGCCTACCCTGTACCACTCCCATTTCCTATGACACTCCCTAATTTTTGCCCTAACAACTTTTATTTTTCATAAGAGGACCCTACCAATCTAAGGAGAGAAAAACAGTCTTACTGAACAGATTTTGACATTTGGTATATATTAACTGAATGTCTGAGAAAATGACAGTTGTAGGAAGCTGGGACTACAGAAGAGTTGTCTCCTGTCACCTGCAGAGACATTGAAAGTATTCCAAATGGTGGAGTAGTGATTATTGTGCGTGCAGGTGTCCTCTCTGGGTAGATGTGTTTTGATGCGACACGGTGTTATTCTAGGGCTGAGGTTCCGGTTGTGAGAGGCAGCCAAGGAGGTAGGTAGGGCAGAGCACATAGCGTCTTGTAATAGTTAAGAAAGCTTAGGAGCCCATTGAAGTGCAGGGAGGTACACCCAGCAGGGAGGTACACCCTACTGACCTATCTCTCTGATCTAATTTTCTATCACTTTTCCCTCTAGCTCACACAGGGCTCTGGTCCATAGGGACTCCTTGTAATGTGACAGGCACACACCCGATTCAGAGCCTTTGTACTTGCTGTTCCCTCACTCTGGATCTCTCCTACCTTCAGATATCTGCATGTGCCCTTGCCCCCTCACCTCTCTTACTTAGGTCCTGGATCAAATGCCATGTTCTACCTTCTCAGAAAGGAATTGCCTAGAAAACATATTTAAGAGATCCTCTTCCCCCCCATAGCTGGGACACAACCCCAACCCCAAACACATACCTTCTTCCTCTGCTTTACTTTTCTCCATAGCTCTCTACATTTTATCTTGTTTATTTACTTTTTGTCTTCTTTCCTTTCCCTCCCACACACTAGAATTAAAGCCCACAGGGAAGTGATTTTTATTTGTTTTATTTATTTATAAGAGGCCGATGCACAAAGATTTGTGCAAGAATGGGCCTTCCTTCCCCTGGCTGCTGGCACCACCTTTGCTCTGGCTGGAGCCACCTTTCTGCCTTGCCACCCTGCTCAGAGGCCTGGAGCAGCTGGGGCGGTGCCGTCACCGGCCACTTGGTGCCTGAGTATGCAAATTAACCCATCATCTTTGTTGGATTAATTTGTATACTCACTCCTCATTGGCCGGTGGGTGTTGCGAAGGTACGGTCCATTTGCATCTTACTCTTTGATTAGTGTAGATGTGTACCCAGCACTTAGTTCAATATCTGCTATGTGGTATGATTTTGTAATATACTATACTAAGTGAGTGAGTGAGTGAATGAATGAATGAATGAATGGTGATACTAGGTTTCTTACCATGTGGAAAACTGGTTGGAGATGGTGAGGGTTATTTAAGAAAGGTTGGAGAGAGACCTTTTAAGAGGCTATTAATTATAATAGTTGGGGGGAGGCAAGTTGTTTGTTTGGATTGAGGGACTTTTGCTGGTGTTGGAAAGATGTGGATTGAAGATATTTCCACTTTTGCTTTGTTGTCAAGGAAACAGTGCTTCTTTGAGTGTGTGTGGGAAGGAAGAGGCCTCCTTCTAGATATAAAGATTTGTATGTACAGTGAGACCCATTGTAGATCTATGGCTGCGTGAAGGAGGTTGGTGCTACTGTAAACATGCATTGGGAACTTATTTGGCCTCTCTGATGAGGGCAGAGAGAGGAAGCTACTCAGATCAGCTTCCACTGTTCCTTTTATAAAGTTTATGGGTGCACTTGCAGGAAAAGCTTCATATTTAATTCTGGGAATTAAATGAGTAAAGCACAGTAGTCCACATGCATTTGTAGGGAATAGCTTCCAAGACCCCCAATGGATACGCGAAACTATGGATAATTCCAAAACCCTAACTATAGTTGTATTTTCACACACACACACACATACACACACACACATACACACACGTGGCCTGATATATGAAATTCGTGCATGGGGGGTTGTCCCTCAGCCTGGCCTGCACCCCTTCCAATCTGGGACCCCTCGGGGGATGTCTTACTGCAGGTTTAGGCCTGATTTGGCCTACACTGGTAGCTGGACATCCCTCTCACAATCTGGGACCATTGGCTCCTAACCGCTCACCTTCCTGCAGGCCTGCTTGCACCCAACTGCCCCCCCTTGATGGCCTGCTAGCCCCCAAATGTCCCTCTCCCCCTCCCCCGTAGATCTGCTTGCCTCCAACTGTCCTCCCCTCCTGACATGATTGCTCTTAACCATCTCTGCCTTGGCTCCGCCCCCATGGCTTTGTCTGGAGGACGTCCAGAAGGTCTCCCAGTGTAATTAGCATATTACCCTTTTATTAATATAAATATATATACACACGAGGCTTGGTGCACAAAATTTGTGCACAGCGAGGGGGTGTATCCCTCAGCCCAGCCTGCACCCTCTCCAATCTGCGACCCCTTGAGGGATGTGTGACTGCCCATTCAGGCCTGATCCCTAAACGGGCAGTCGGACATCCCTCTCACAATTCAGGACTGCTGGCTCCCAACTGCTTGCCTGACTGCCTTCCTGATTGCCCCTAACTACTTCTGCCTGCCAGCCTGATCACCCCCTAACCACTCCCCTGCCAGCCTGATTGACACCTAACTGCTCCCCTGCCAGCCTGATTGCCCCTAACTGCCCTCCCCTGCAGGCCTGGTCACCCCTAACTGCTCTCCACTGTAGGCCTAGTCCCTCCCAACAGCCCTCCCCTGCTGGCCATCTTGTTGTGCCCATCTTGTGTCCACATGGGGGCAGCCATCTTGTGTTGGAGTGATGGTCAATTTGTATATTATGCTTTTATTAGATAGGATATATTTATACATATATACATTTATATGTATATGTGATAAATTTTAATTTATAAATTAGGCTCAGTAAGAGATCAGTAACAATAACTAATAAAAAAAAATAGACCAGTTATAACAATGCAGTTGACCCAATCAGTTGAAAATTTGAATATACAGTGGTACCTCAAGATACAAGTGCCCTAACATATGAGATTTTTGAGATATGAGCCATTGAGCGAGCAACATTTGAGATAGGAGTAATTGCGCGGATCGGCCGGCTGCACAAGATCCACCAGTTTACTGTGACTCGAGCCTCTCATAGTTTCCCATGCCTCAAGGTTACGGAATGAATTAAACTCGTATCTCGAGGTACCACTGTAACTTAAGTCAACCCCCCACATCTGTGGATTTCCAACCCTGGATTAAAAATACTGTTTTTGATCCATGGTTGATTGAATCTGCATATGTGGGGATATAGAGGGCTAACTATGCAATTATTGAAAAAATCATGTAAAAGTGGATTCACACAGTTCAAACTTGTGTTAAAAAATCAGCTCTATGCTGTAATAAAAGTTAGGTGAATGTGGTGTCATTCCCAAAATATCTTATTGTACGCCACTCAACTTTTCCCTTGAGGAAGCACTTCACAGCTTCTCTTTGCCATTTTCGAATTGCCAGCACTGGTCTTGCACTTTGGGGCCATTATTAGGTAAAATAAGCATTACGTGAACTGCTATACCAGCCAGTTGATGTGCTAACCAAGATAGTTACTAGGTGGTCTGGAGCATCTACATTGTGACGATGCTGGATAAAGGGTTAGATTCATGTCTGGGGTGAGGTGAGTGGGATGGCTTGAGATTTCATCATGCCTCACAGAACATAACTTATGAATTGTTTATTTCTAGAATTTTCCATTTAATGTGTTTAGACCACAGGTGACAGTGGCTAGCCAAAACCTCACAAAGTTAAACCTTGGATAAGGGGGAATTACTGTCATTATATATATACTAAAAGCCTGATGCACAAAGATTTGTGGCAGAATGGGCATTCCTTTCCCTGGCTGCTGGCACTGCTTTTGCTCTGGCCAGAGCTGCCTTTCTACCATCCTATGCTGCTCAGAAGTCCAGAGCGACTGGGGGCAGGGCAGAATGCCTATGTCCTGCCCTGCCCCCAGCTGCTTGGCAGCCATGTATGCAAATTAACTACCATCTTTTGTTGGGCTAATTTGCATTCTCACCCCTAATTGGCTGTGGGCATCGCAAAGGTATGGTCAATTAGCATGTTTGTCTATTATTAGGTAAGATATTTTTGTCATATTTTTACTGTGAATTGTTTCAATTTCTGAGCAGAAAAAAGGCAATTGTTTGAAACTAAAACTTTTTTTTTTTTTAATTTAGGAATATTAATGCAAACATGCAATTCTAAGGCAATGAAAAACCTGGGAAAATACTATATTGCTGCATCCTATGTAAAGTATTTGGAATCTGCAGGTGCAAGAGTTGTACCAATAAGGTATGATTCAGTATTTTTTACACTGTATAAATAAAGCTGCTGTTTTACCTTTAAAATTAGCTTTTATCTTTAAAATTAATGCCTCTCTTTTGATTGCACATGTGGTACTACTGCACCTGATTTTTGCCACAGATCTGATGCTTAAAGTCTCTCACTACATTGCTTAAAGTATGAAGTGATGTTTATCTCCCACATCATTAGAGGTATGTCATATGTATTAGAGAATGAATGATAGTTGTTTTTTTTTACAACCTCAAAGGCAGTTCTAATTAGACAATCATGAAATTAGTGGAGTGAAATAATCTATAACTTTACCAGTTTTATTCCATAATATTAGGGTAAGGGTCCACTTAGGGAATAAAGGAGATTTTTAGAAGATGACTTTTGAAATACCTTCACACTCTACTTTAAAAGTTTGTAAGTAACTAATACAGCAGTGTTGCTTCAATATAAACTGCTGTTATTACAGTTTTAAAAGAGCGATATTGGTTTTATGATGTAATAACCTAGTAAGAATAAAATGATTCGTACCATATATTGATTTGGAAAGAGTTGAATTTTATAACCAACAAAACTTTGTGTTCATAATATCTTATCATCCAAAATTAGTGTATTTTGGAAGCTTCCAGCACCACCCTCCAATCCATTGAGATTTCACACACAAAATACTCTGGGAAAACTGCTTTTATAAATAATTCTGCATTTAAAAACTATAATATGCTCTGGCCAGTGTGGATAAATGGCCTGCACACCAAAGGGCCATGGGTTCAATTCCCAGTCAAGAGTACGTATTTAGGTTGCAGGTTCCATCCCCGGCCCTGGTTCATGTGTTTCTCTTTCAATCAGTGTTTCTCTCTCTCTCCTATTCTCTCCCTCTTTCCCCTCACATCCCCCTCCTTTCCACTCTCTCTAAAAAAATCAATGGAAAAAAATATCTTTGGTGAGTGAAGATTAACAACAACAACAAAAAAACAAACACTCCCAAAACGATCTATAACCAAAAATGGAATATTAATAATCAAAATGCAAATATTACAATTTAGAGAATTATATCACAAAATGGTTCTATGTTTAACTTCATAAGGATTGTCTTTTTTTTTTTTAATGTATTTCTTTATTGATTTCAGAAAGGAAGGGGAAGGGAGAGAGAGAAACATTAATGATGAGAATCATTGATCAGTTGCCTTCTGCATGCTCCCTACTGAGGGGGATTGAGCCTGCAATCCGGGCATGTGCCATTGGCCAGAATCAAACCTGGGACCCTTCAGTCTGTAGGCCGATGCTCTCTCCACTAAGTCAAAACAGCTAGGGCAGTGGTCAGCAAACTGCGGCTTGCAAACCACATGCAGTTCTTTGGCCCCTTGAGTGTGTCTCTTTCACAAAAAAACACAGCCCGGGTGAGTCTATTTTGAAGAAGTAGCATTAGAAGAAGTTTAAATTTAAAAAATTTGGCTCTCAAAAGAAATTTCAATCGTTGTACTGTTGATATTTGGCTCTGTTGACTAATGAATTTACCGACCACTGAGCTAGGGTAAGGATTGTCTTCTTACTCATTCTTTTACATTTAGTTATCTGTACTGCAAGGTGAAAATTTGCTTTTGATGCTAGTCTTTAATTCCTCAGTAGCAGATCTAATTTTTCAAATGAAATATTACTTGGAAACCAGATACCACCAGAGTTTTAGAGCTGCAGAAGAGGCTCCAGGGAATCTTCAGAACAGCCTTTCAAAGTTTTGATCATGGAAGCATTTTATATAAGCCGTTCTTCTAGGACATTGGAGATGATAGCCCGGGTGGGAAGTAGGAGGGACAGAGGCAGTTGTACCAGTTCAGAGACTTGCAGTAGGCTGTGAAGTGGGGAGGGTTTGGCTTAGAATAGTGGTTGTAGCCTTGATAGGTAAATATTATTTTAAGAAAAATAAACACGACTGGATGACTAATGTAAGGGTACAGAGAGGAAGAGATGAGAAAGACATAAGTTTTTTAAAATGGAGGAAGTGTTGAAACCAATGATTCACCAAGTATTGGAATGTGTGACAGACACTGAAAATGTGACTGTCAGCATAAAGGTTGATTTCCAGCTTGGGTTCCCAGAAGTTGTTGTTATTGTTGTTGTTTTTCTTCTTCTTCTTTTTAAATATATTTTATTGATTTTTTACAGAGAGGAAGGGAGAGGGATAGAGAGTTAGAAACATCAATGAGAGAGAAATATTGATCAGCTGCCTCCTACACATCCCCTACTGGGGATGTGCCCACAACCAAGGTACATGCCCTTGACCAGAATCGAACCTGGGACCTTTCATTCCACAGGCTGACACTCTATCCACTGAGCCAAACTGGTAGTTTCGGCCCCAGAGTTCTTTTTAAGTAAATCGCTTGGAATTAGAATCATAGGACCCTATAAAAACCACGTAACACATGGCCACTAGATTCCCAGAGTAACCTGCATAGGGTTACCTAATGTAGAATGAGACAGAGGATCTCACTGATAATGTCAGGTTCATTTTTGCAGGTTGGATCCTGGGAGCCAACTCCTGCAGGATAGAAGGGAAAAGGAGGAGGATGGCAGACATAGGCAGAATTCTGGAATAGGTAAAGAAGTTTGTCTTTGGTCTTCTTTTGTCTTCTTTCTACTATCTTCTCTCTCAGGTGCCTGGTGCTCTCAGGTTACCCCAGTTTCCCGCTGAGGGAGTAGTGGTTCCCACAGAGATTCCTCTTCCTGAGAGGTAGCACGTGGCGTCCCACCGGCTGTTCTTGGTTTAAAAATGTGCTTTGTTCACACAGCATTGTAAAGCATTTTAAACATTAGCAAATCAGAAGACTTTTATAAAATCTTGACTTTTGGCCTCTTTTTTTTTTTTTTTAACAAAGTTATCTGGAGCAGATTTGAAGTGAAGCAAGAGCTCTCCACTGGCAGCAATGCCCTTCACTCCCTGTCAAGCTGTCATTTGTCGTCATTACCGGCTTACACGTGTTTGTTTTTTAGTTAAAGAGAGAAGGAACTATTTCTCTTTGAGAAGTTCTGTTGCTTCAAAAAAGCCTGACAACATGCAAATAACATTGCATTCAAAGCATGTGACCTGTCCTATTTTCCCTGGCCGGTCGCTGAGACACTTGAGTCTGTGACAGCCTCCTTCTCCCAAAACATTCAACAGTTACGCTCTTCATAGTGGTAAGCAGGGGTCAAAACTTCAGTCATGGACAATGTGGAAGCCATTTGTTTAGAATGAATGAAATGACTGAAACTAGCCTACATGGCTAGCTGTCAGAAGACCCTGGGTGTAGCTGAATAGTCTAAACCCATTCTGTTTCCTGATGTTGCCCATCCTGATTTAAATATCCATGGGGGAAGATTCTGGGTCCTGAATGGTTCCCTTATTGTTGGCACAGTCTGGGCAGATTGAACTGGCAAAATACTGGGAATGAGTAAACTCACATTTTGTCTCCCTGTTGCTTCCCAAGTCAGGGCCATCTGCCACTTTCCGCTGGGTAAGAGAATGGTGAGCAGCATTGCAGTGTCACCCACTGCTTCGTGGCTCTTTGCCAGAAGGATTGTTATAACTTCCAAACAGACCTGAGCTTGCACAGCTCATTTGGAGTTAGAGCAGAGCCCAGAGGGGTTTGCTAGCCTAGCATAGCCAAGTTCAGGGCATCAGAGGTGTCTGCTTAATAATGTTAGAGGTGTTCCATCTCCCTCCCCCCAAAAAACAAACAAACAAACAAACAAACTTTTTCCTGTGGCAGAAATGGACTGTAGTTGATATTTGATCTCAGCCTACTTCTTTTGTGGCAGGTTGAGAGGGCATTGTGCCTTGTTATTCTCTTACAGAACCATGAGACTGTTAAATGGACAGATTTCATGAGCAGAATGCTCTCTTTCCTTGAAGTTCATTTTGTTGAACTTCTGGGAGAACAAACCCATCTCTCTATGACTTAAAGGTTGTATCCAGTTGTCACAGAGCAATCCCATCTGTCTTCTCTGGAGAAGGGGATAAAATCATCAGTAACTCAGGGATTGTTAGGGGACCCTGGACGAAATGGACATATTCCCTGGAAAATACAAACTTCTAAAACTCAATCAGGAAGAATCAGAAAACCTGAAAGACCAATAATTATTGATGAAATTGAAGCAGTAATAAAAAACTTCCAGCAAACAAAAGCTCTGGTCCTAACAACTTTACAGCGGAGTTTTACCAAACATTCAGAGAAGAACTAATACCTATTCTCAAACTATTCCAAAAAATTCAAGAGAAAGAAACACTTCCAAGCTCTTTCTATGAAGCCAGCATTATCCTAAACCCCCAAACCAGATAAAGACATTAACAAAGAAAGAGAACTATAGGCCAATATCCCTGATGAACATAGATGCTAAAATCCTCAACAAAATATTAGAAAATCGGATCCAGCAATATGTTAAAAAGATCATGACCGAGTGGAATTTATTCTGGGATGCAAGGCTGGTACAATATCTGCAAATCAATAAATGTGATATAGCACAATAACAGATTGCAAGATAAAAATCACATAGTCATATCAATTGAAGCAGAAAAAGTATTGGACAAAATCCAACAACCTTTTTTGATAAAAACTATCAGCAAAGTGGGAATAGAGGGGTCATACCTCAACATAATAAGAGCCTTGATATGATAAACCTATAGCTAATATCATACTCAATAGGCAAAAAAAAAAAAACTATTTCCCCTAAGAACAAGAACAAGACAGGGATGTCCATTTTCATCACTCCTGTTTGACATAGTACTAGCCATAATGATCACACAAGAAAAAGAACGAAAAGGCATCCAAATTGGAAAGGAGGGAATAAAACTGTCATTTGCCAATGACATGATGCTGTACACAGAGAATCCTAAAGACTCCATCAAAACACTACTAGATTTAATAAATGAATTTGGCAATAAAATTAACACCCAGAAATCTATGGCATTTTTATATACCAATAATGAACTCTCAGAAAGAGAAACTTAAAAATAAAAAAAAATCTCATTTACCATTGCAAGAAGAAAATGAAGATACTTAGTAATACACTTAACGAAGGAGGTAAAAGATCTGTTTTCAGAAAACTGCAGGACATTGAAAAAAGAGAAGAAGATATAAATAGTGGGAGAATTCATGGGCTGTTTAACGAAGGTGCCTCAGAATAATTCACGGGCAGATTAGGCTAGTCCAGTGATTGGCAAACGCATTAGTCCACAGAGCCAAATATTAGCAGTACAAAGATTGTAAATTCTTTTGAGAGCCAAATTTTTAAAACTTAAACTTCTAATGCCACTTCTTCAAAATAAACTTGCCTAGGCCTTGGTATTCATGGAAGAGCCACACTCAAGGGGCCAAAGAGCTGTATGTGGCTTGTAAGCTGCGGTTTGCCGACCACTGGGCTAGTCTACAGTGCTCTGCATGTAATCCCTCCCTAGATCTCCACTCTTCTGATTTTGAATACACTGTAGTCCCTAGACCTTTACAGTTGGTAGGGAGGAGTGAAGCATGGTGGAGGCTTTTCTATGGATTGTTTTTATCTGCCAAAGCTGCCTGAAGTTAAGCTAGACATGTTAGTACATATCTGTTTCGACCTTACAGAAAATTACTGATTAGCTAGTGGAGAAATTACCAGTGCTTAACTCCTGTGTTTTTGTTTTTTTTAAGTAATTTTTTCATTTTTCAATTATTGTTGACAGATACAATATTATATTAGTTTCAGGTGTACAACATAGTGATTAGGCATTTGTATAACTTAGAAAGGGATCCCTGATGAGTCTAATTACTACCCATATGACCATACATAGTTATTACAATACTAGGGGCCTGGTGCGTGGGTAGGGTTCCTAGGTCTGGCCAGCAATCAGGCCGATCTGTGGGGCGATTGCCCCCCGCCCTCGCACCCACCTTGGCCAGCCTGGTGCCACCCACTTGCCAGCCTTCCCTTCCCTCCTCCCCACTGGTCACCTCCTCCTCTGTGAGGTGACCAACAGGACAATCATGCAGCACCCTGCTGGCACCCACATTGGCTAGCCTGGGGCCTGTGGGCTAGGGGCAGCTCCTGTGTTGAGCGTCTGCCCTCTGGTGGTCAGTGCACATCATAGCAACTGGTCATTCCACCATTCAGTCAATTTGCATATTAGGTTTTTATTATATAGGATTATTGACTATATTTTTAATTTTTTTTTTTTTACTATATTTCTCATGCTATACTTTACATCCCTGTGACTACTGTTATATATGGCAATTTGTACATCTTAATGCCTTCACCTTTTTCACCTAGTCCTATAACCCCCTTCCCATCCAGTAATCATCAATTTGTTCTCTTTAAATCCCATGGTCTTTAATAGTTTGCATATGAACACACACTTCACAATATCAAATTATATTAGACCACAGGAAAGCATGTTTACTTGTATGATTAGCAAAATAAGGATATAATTGTGTGGCTTTCATGTAGTTTGAAAAGATGCCTCTAAGAAGGTAGAGATGTAATATCACTTAGTATTTAAGAATTATTTTTCTAGCCGAAACCGGTTTGGCTCAGTGGATAGAGTGCCGGTCTGTGGACTAAAAGGTCCCATGTTCAATTCCAGTCAAGGGCATGTACCTTGGTTGCAGGCACATCTCCAGTAGGGGGTGTGCAAGAGGCAGCTGATCGATGTCTCTCTCTCATAGATGTTTCCAACTCTCTATCCCTCTCTCTTCCTCTCTGTAAAAAAATCAATAAAATATATTTAAAAAAAAATTATTTTTCCAGCCTGCAGAATGAAGGGTTCCAGGTTTGATTCCAGTTAAGGGCATGTATCTTGGTTGCAGGCACTTCCCCACTAGGGGTTGCACAGGAGGCAGCTGATCAATGTTTCTCTCTCATTGAAGTTTTTAGCTCTCTTATCCCTTTTCCCTTCTTATCTGTAAAAAATCAATACTATATATATATATATTTTAAAAAGACTCTTCCTTTAAAAAAAATAAAAGAATATTTTTCATCTGGCTTTTAACAATAATGTGGTGACTTCTTTTAGAGCCTGATGGTTTTCTTAGGTTTGGGAAATGGATGTTTTGTCTCTGTTTTTCTTTTTTTCAGGCTTGATCTTACAGATGAAGAGTATGTAAAGCTTTTCCATTCCATTAATGGGTAAGTTGGCAGCACTGGCTTGATACAGTATGTGAGGTCTATGTAGTCTGCTAAGTATTCCACATGTTTCTGTGTAACTCTCTTACAGTAGTGTACCACAAGTTTTCTGAGTTCTTTCAGAGGAATTATATTGTTGAGAGAGAGATGCAATTGTCCTACAGAGAAGGAAGCTTAAGAAATTAATGTTACAAAGTAGATATATGTCATTTTTTAAAATGTGTGACATAGACTTTATTCTTTTAATGCCTGTCTTGAGTATTTTGAAGCCACTTTGAATGGCATGGCATACTGTTTGCTTGGGGGATTTATAAATCTTAAGCCTTAGGATATTATTCAATTCTCTCTTAGAAGGTGATTTGAATAGAACTTGGAAAAAATTGTCTATACTGTGGCATCACCAAAAAAGTTAAGAATGGTTACCTCACAGAGAAAAAAATGTTTAGTAATGTGAAAAAATGTTCAACCTATGCATAATTAAAGGAAATCTAATTATAGCAATTTAAAACTATCAAGTTGACAGAGATCAGAACATTTGTTAATATTGTTTGATGAAGATGTGAAGAAACAAGTATCTCATACTTTGCTTATGGCTGGGTAAGTTACATATGCTTTTGAGGGCCAGTTTTATAATACCTATTGCAATAAAAAATGCACATACCCTTTGAGCCAGGAAATCCTTTGTAAGGAATATTGTTTTATAAGTATACTAGAGGCCTGGTACATGAAATTTGTACACGGGGAGGGAGGGGCGGGCGAGGTGTCCTACAGCCCAGCCTGTTCCCTCTCCAATCTGGGACCCCTTGAGGGATGTCCGACTGCCCGTTTAGGCCCAATCCAGATGTTTAGGCCCCATCCACATAGGGCCTAAAAGGGCAGTTGGACATCTCTCTCACAATCTAGGACTGCTGGCTCCCAACTGCTCACCTGCCTGCCTTTCTGATTGCCTCTAACCGCTTCTTCCTACCAGCATGATCACCCCTTAACCACTCACCTGGCAGCCTGATTGATGACTAACTGCTCCCCTGCCAGCCTGTTTGCCCCTAACCGCCCTCCCATGTGGGCCTGGTCATCCCTAACTGCCCTCCCCTGCAGGCTTGATTACCCCCAACTGCCCTTTCTTGCAGGCCTGGTCCCTCCCCACTGCTCTCCCCTGCTGGCCATCTTTTGGTGGACATCTTGTGTCCACACGAGGGCAGGATCTTTGACCACATGGGGGCAGCCATCTTGTGTGTTGGAGTGATGGTCAATCTTCATATTACTCTTTTATTAGATAGGATAGAGGCCTAGTGCACCGGTGGGGGCCAGCTGGTTTGCCCTGAAGGATGTCCTGGATTAGGGTGGATGTTCCCTTGGGGTATGGGTGGCCTGGGTGAGAGGCCTGTGGTGGTTTGGAGGATGGCCACACCCCCTGGCGACCCAAGTGGAGGCCCTGGTATCTGGGATTTATTTATCTTCTACAACTGAAACTTTGTAGTCTGGAGTGGAACCAAGCCTCTGCTCACACAGCCATAAAACTTTAAGTGGAGGCCTGGGCCGACCAGGGTTTGCCGAAAGCTTGGGTTCCTCCATTGCCAGGGGCAACCCAAGCCTCTCTCCTGCTCTCTCTGTGGCTGTAGCCATCTTGGTTGGGTTAATTTGCATACTCGCTCTGATTGGCTGGTGGGCGGGATTGTGAGTGTAGTGGAGGTGCAGTCAATTTGCATATTACTCTTTTATTAGATAGGATACCCCCCACATGTGTAGAATTGGGTCCATCATATGCACTATAGTACTGTTTGGAATACACTCAATTTCGAAGCCACCCATTAGTCCATCAGTTGATAATTGGGTAAATAAAGGAGGCTGTCTACATCTGATAGAATGTATACAGGTTAAATATCGGGGTACCCATCAGTGCTGCTTTGGACACTGTTGTTACTTGAAAAATGTGATATTATATGAAAACAAGGTATGTAGTGGTTTGTGTAGTAGACTCCCATTCTTTGGTTCTTAAGGTAGGAGTGAGGGTGATGTGTAACATAAATCTGTCAGGTCAATAGCAATACCTTTTATTGGTGGTTGTGCCTGATTGGGAGTGGGATGGAGGGAGAATATGTTACTGTAAAGTTTATAAAAGAGCTTTTTAAAAAAACTTAAAAAAGCTGCATTCATTTATTAGTAATTTTTTTTAAAAAAGGCTATGTTCCAAACTTGCCTTCAGACTTCAGTTCTTTTTTGTCATTGTTTAAAGATCTGCTTTTATTTATTTGTTTATTTGTTTGTTTATTTATTTATTTATTTATTTATTTATTTATTTATTTATTTATGTTTTCTTTTTCCCCAATTACTCCCCTCCCCCAGTCATTTTTGCCCCAGGCAAGCCCCCACTGCCCCAGTGTCTGTACCCATTGGTTATGCTAATATACATGCATATAAGTCCTTTGGTTGCTCTTTAGCCCCCCTCCCCTACCATTTGTCTCTAAATTGAGCTATTCTTGTTCATCAGACTTAAGTTTAATTTGATTCAGTAAATATTTACTATAAAATCAGTTCAATTTGGTAAAATATTTAAAATGCCTGTGTCCTTTGACCCGGCAAGGATAAACAAGCCCAGGCTGGACTCTGTGCTAGAACCTCCACATGCACACCAGGAAATGAGCACTGCCCTGCCACTGCAGAAGCCCCTTCATGGTCCCTGTGATGCGGTAGAGCCCATCCCGTTGTGGGGGTGCCCAGAGATGGAAAGGCAGAGCCTGGCTTTAAAGGAGTTTGTCAACTGGGAGGGGCAGTCAGGCTTTACTTGATGAAGGAATTTGTGCTTAAACATATCAGATTTGGTCAGAGGCAGCTCTTTAAGTACTGAGTTGATGAAAAGAGAGAACTGCTAATGGGTCTTCGTTAATCCACTTTGAATTGTGGCATTTTCTGCATGTTTTTGTGGCAGCTGTTCCACCTCATACTGTGATCTTACCAACAGCAAAAGATGACTGTCCAGGCTAATGCTGAGCCTGGCTCATGCAAGAAGCAGAGTATAGTTGTTGAATGAACAACTATCTCAGCAGTATTATTACACATATCTCAAATTCATATTTAAGTATTTTCAAAATGTTAATATCTTAACCTAACTTTTATAATCTCTTTGGACTATCCCCTGCTTATTTCAAGACTTGTTATAATGTTTAAAGTTTAGAATTGGTTTAAAGAGTTGATGTAAAAACATAGTATTTTTCTATATCTCATCTTTATGGGTAGATTAAAATAAAATGAAATGTTTGCTACTTCACCCACTCTCCCCCACCTAGAAATGGGATTGTGTTCTTTTTCAAAGCTCTTCTAATCCCATGATTATTACTGAAGAGATTTCAGGGTGATAACATAGCATTAAATTCTCATGGATATTTAATTTTAGCTTACATACATTTTTATGATCAGTTTGTTCTTTATGGTTAAGAAAAACTTCTTTTGTGAGCCATACCTGTCTCATGATTAATGGGCCTCTAGTAGATGCTGGCATCACAGATCATCTTCATTAAACATACCTGTACTTCGGATGTTATCTCTACTTGATTTCTAGCTCTGTGTCCTCTCTCCTCTACCCCATTTATTCACCTTAAGTTATCCTTACCAACAGTAAACTTGTTTATCAAGAATGTTTTGGAAGACTATGCACAAAAGTACTTTTAACTGCAATAATTTACAAATGGGTAGGCCTGTAAATATTTCATAGTTTCCTTTGCCTTAGTTTTCTCATTTTCCTGTTGCTTATGTAAAGGGAAGGAGTTGTTTTGAAATAAAAAGATGGTTTGGTTCCTGTGGAGCGGGGTGGAAATGCATCCTCTCGGATGTTGTTTCAGGGTCCTCTTCCCTGGAGGAAGCGTCAACCTCGAGAAATCAGGTTATGCCCGCACGGCCGAAATATTTTACAGCCTTGCCAAACAGGTAAATATCAGTTGTTTCTTATCATTCCAGATGGGGTTTTAAAAAAATACATGTTTTTATTTATCTTTCTTAAAGAGAGGAAGAGGGAAAGAGAGATAGAAACATAATGAGAGGGAATCATCCATCAGCTGCCTTCTGCATGACCCCTATAGGGGATCGAGCCTGCAACCAGGCACGTGCCCTGACCGTGAATCGAGCCTGCGACCTTTTGGTGCAGGAGAGGACCCACACCAACCAAGGCCCAGATGGGTTTTTGTAATTTGCTATGGGAATAATTCCTTTTCGGGCATGTAATACTTCCTTCATAGTTACTTGGGCCTCATCATCCCCTCACCTCTTGAGATGTTTGCTCAAGAGCAGCCAAGAGGGGCTTTCGCTCATTTTCTGTTTCATTTAATTCTGGGCTCCAGGGGCCCTTCAGAACCTTGCTGACTGGCCCTCTCTGTTTGTGCTTGCTAATGTGAACCGGGTCCTCATGGTGCCTCAGTAGGCTGTTTTTATTATGTACTGGGCATTACTCATATCTTACTAATTTTCATCTCCTCTTGAAAATTGCTCTTTGCCCCCACCTAATCAATGTATCTATAAATTCTGAGTTAATGTTCAAAATCAGATGATTATCCAAAGCTTTGGATAATCAACAGGATTTGTAGAAGATGTAAAAATAGGCATTTTTCCTAGCATTGCCTTCGATATTTACAGTCCCTGTTACTTGTATTATTTGGTAGTTGACTGGCAGATGTCAGTTTTTTCCCAAAACAACTGAGTTTGGATAGTTTGTTTGATTAAAACGGAGTTATGTGGGAGCTTGGAGACTAAATGGCGGCTTACTTTTGGAACCTGGAAAATGCTTCAGAAATCCACATGTCTCTCAAGTGCCAGACTTATAACGACAAACCAAATGTACGATTTTTGTTTTGAAAAGGTTGAATAAGTTTCATTTTCTCTTTTAAAGAGTTTTGATGATGGAGACTACTTTCCTGTGTGGGGCACATGCCTTGGATTTGAAGAGCTTTCCTATCTGGTCAGTGGAGAGTTATTGTTAACGCACACAAATACTGAAGAAGTCACAATGCCGCTGAACTTCAGTGAAGGTAAAATCCTCTTTTTGACTCTTTCAGAAATGTTAGCTGGGCAGGATTAGGAAGTAGCAAATATCAAGTAAAAAGTGCTCACGACATTTATTGATTTTTAAGTTATTTACACAGGCTAGAGATGTGAATGATCATGTTTGTACTCAAATTATAAGCATGGCTTAAGAAATTTTAAATTTTGATAACTCATTGCTTTGACTGGAGATTAGTGATTTCATTCATCACTAATTTATAAAAATTAAAAATTTTATTTTTCTGTGTTTAAATTCTTTCCCTTGTACTTACCTTGTTTCAGGTATACTGCAGAGCAGAATGTTCCGGAATTTTCCTGCTGACTTGTTGCTGTCCTTAGAATTAGAGCCTCTGACTTCAAATTTCCACAAGTGGAGCCTCTCCAAGATGGTATGATATTAATTATGTAATGAAATCAATGCACTTAGATTAATTATAGGAGTAATTATTTTATTTTTATACTCTAGAATTTTACGAAGAATGAAAAATTAAAGGCGTTTTTCAATGTACTAACTACAAATACTGATGGCAAGATTGAGTTTATTTCAACAATGGAAGGTATATGTAACTCTACATGTACTCTTTTCACATATTACGTTTATTAGTTTTGATTTTATAGGTTTTTTTTTTTAATGAATAAAATCACAATAACTTTGGGGTCTGAAGATCGAAATTAGGGCACTTTTGGAGACAGGAACTGTGTTTTGTTCATGTTCCAAAGCAGTTGTGGTTTTCCTGGATCATCTAGGTCATGCGACTCTGGCCCCTTGAATACCACGGGCTGGGCGAGTCTATTTTGAAGAAGTGGCATTAGAAGACGTTTAAGTTTAAAGAATTTGACTCTCAAAAGAAATTTCAGTCGTTGTACTGTTGATATTTGGCTCTGTTGACTAATGAGTTTGCCGACTACTGATCTACGTGGTGGTGGGATGAAGAAGGGAAGAAAAGAGAGTGATAAAGAAATAGAGTCAGTGTCCTCTCTTTTAAGAAAAAAAAAATCGAACTTATTGGGGTGGCATTAGTTAATAAAACTATAATACATCATCTTCATCTTGTATGGTGTGCTCACCACTCCAAGTCTCCTTCCATCATCATTTTTCTTTTTTTTACCCTCTTTTCCTCCCCGACCCCCTTCGCCATGATCATCACTACACTGCTGTCTGTGTCTATGAGTATTTTATTATTTTGCCCAATCCCTTCGCCTTTTTCACCCAGCAGTCATGTGGATTAAGTACTTTGACAGGCTCTCCTCCAGACAAAAGGTGCAACTGACATATAGCAAAACATCTTCCTAAATACATGGATGAAATGGCGAGAAAATAAGGATACTCAGGCCAAAAACTCCCAAGGGCTGAGTGGAGTTTTTGGATGGGGCACCCTGGAAGGAGGTGATGGGGTATCTAGAAGGCAGAGAGCACCAAATGTCTGCTTGGTTTTGAACCAAGGACCTCTTGTGTGTGAGGCGAGCCAGATGACCGCTATACCACAGAAACCCGCTGAAGTGGGGTATTCAAATCAGCAGTCCTATTAATAAGGAGAACTGGAGGCAAAGCTCAGGACTCCCCTACATGGAGAGGACCCCATGGAGCAGGATCTGAAGGAGACCTGTCCATCTCGAGTCCTGGCCTGAAGGCGGGGTGGTAAGCCTTGAGCATTCAGACGGCAAGCTCGAGTGTGGATTGCATTGTATTAACTGGGAAGTTCGAGAAATCTCAGCTCAAAAATGTTGTTTAAAGTTGTCTCAGAGACTCAACTATTTTCCTTTACTGTGATGATCTAGTAAAGCGAACCTTATAAATGGTAAAATGTTGGAAATCAGTGAATTACTGTATTGTGACTGTGAACTGAATTTTTTTGTGTCTGAGAACATGCACAGTTTTACTTTGAGTTAGTGAGTTAAAGTACGTTTACATTGGACATAAAATGCAATTTAGTTGTAAGTAACATGGTAGATATTCTCACTGCTTACCAACTCGTTTATGTTTTTCATGCAGGA
>PVJN01027389.1:0-12782 GCA_004026805.1 Lasiurus borealis
ACTACCCAGAGCCACCAGATGGACATATTACAAAAAGCATTAGTTTTAATTGCTATTGTAACAAATTACAAACTCACTTGAAATATTATCAGGAAGGCAAGAACTAGCACCTCTAACAGTTACTCAGCTAATAATGAGCAGTGCTAGCATTTGACTCCAACATTTAGGAAGGAAAAACCAGCATCTCTGCAAGAGACCCATCTCGTTTTTACCTAGAGGCCTCACAACTGATAAAAAAAACTAAGAGATTATTGTAACTGGAAGACAGATAGAGCTAGAAATATTGAAGCATACAACAGACTGACGTATTTCAGAGGAAAAGTGGGGGCTGGAAGAGATTAACCAAAGAACTTTTATGCATGTATGCATAACCCACGGACACAGACAATAGTGCGATGAAGGTCTGGGAGGAGGAGGGAGCAGCGAGTAGGAGATTAATAGGCATTAAAAAAGGGACATCTATAATACTTTCAAAAATAAAAATACATTTTAAAAATCTTTTATTTCTAGAGGGTTAAATTTCTTGACAAACTGATGAGATTAACATTATTTTTTAAATATCTAAAAAGAAAAAAAATGAACACCAAATGTGTACAGAAATAGTCGAAAGACTTGAAAGCAGGTTGAAGGATGAGGTGCAAAATGAGGTGAAGGAGCAGTTTAGTATCAGTACATAGAACTCCGGGCCAAGATTTTAAATTTCTAGAGCCATTTTGGAAAATACCCACATTAGTTACTATTAATTACTATACAATTAGCATTTCATTTTTATTTTAACACTCAGCCAAGTTGTTGAGGGAGTTGAAATGCTTGCCAATGATGCTGTGGCTGTGGAGCTGGGAACCTTGCCATGAAAAGGACTGAGAGGGAATTTTGTTTGTGTGTCTCCTGGGGACCTTGGGAAATAACCTAAGAGAAGCAAAACTCCAAAATCATAAAGATGTTCACCCCAGTCTTCTCTGTGAGAGCCAGAGTACAAACACTCTGAATGTCCCATAAGAGTTTTGTTGACTTATTTTAAATCATTTTATGATGTGCTTGGCAAATAGAAATATAATTACTGAGATGTAGAAATACCAAATGTTCATACTTTAAAATAATACAGGGTAATACAAATTCCATGTGGCAACAAAGTAAAAATCTCTTAAAAATAAAAAATAGCATTTTAATGATGGCAAGATTTCTCCTCAAAACTTAAAAATACTATTACTTCCTATGAAAAACACAAGTTATTACTATTAATATCTAATATTCATGGAGTCCTTAACTTGTTAGGTACTTTGTATACATTGCTCATTGAATTCAGTCCTTGGAATTAATATGTGAGTATCACTGAGGTATTTAATCAATTTACTCTATAGTAAAAGTAGCACTATCCAATATACTAGAAAGTCTTGAAGAAAGAATTGGCAATCAAATTGTTGTCAATCATATTACTTAACAATTTGTAGTTACTTGAAATTGAGGATATCTGGTTCTGAATTCTATTGGCATGGTGTGGTAGACAGAATTCATAGGTAACTTGTAAGATTTAGTGTACATACCTTATACGATCCCCTACACTTAAGTGTGGCTAGAATATGAATATGATGGGCTAGTCACTCCCTTGTCACTCCCCTAGTGTACACACCTTATATGATCCCCTACACTTAAGTGTGGCTAGAATATGAATATGATGGGCTAGTCACTCCCTTGTTTAGCTTATGTTAGATTATTATGTGGCAAATGGTAATGGGTTAGTCACTCCCTTGACTCATATCAGGAGGGAGGTTGGAAGTCAGATTAGAAGCTTGAGGCTATGGAGTGAGCCTCACTAAGTTGTTTTTGGCCTGCAGCCAGCCAAAGAGGAGGAACCTTGGTCCTTCAACCACAAAAATTGAACTTAGCCAACAACATGACCTTAGAAGAGGACCCAAGCTCCTAGGGTTGCATGGATCAACCCTCACCCAATTCATCTGATGTTGAAGAAATACTGAGACACCCACATACACATACCAGGAAGTAGTCACTCTATCTCCCCATTGTTACACAGGAACATCTAAGTCATAGCACCCAAGAGCTCAAAGGATAATAGAAGTTGTCCTTCAGCCAGACAGACTGTATGCTAACATCCTACTTGCCACTGTGTTTTCAGAAGGGTATTGCCTCCCCTACCCCACCCCAAGAAACTTTTCCTTCTTTAGACAAACTCATATCCAGCCAGGAAAAGGAAGCCAGCTCTTCTGTTGCATGAAATCCATACAAAAAAAAACACACACAAAAGGGTCTGATTCATACTTCTCTCACAGCCCTCTTTTGCCAAGTGGTCAGCTGCTGAAGCCAAAAAGAACATGAGGCACCTCCATGCAGGGACAATGAGCAGGTACTGCGCTCCTACTGTGACCAAGACAAAGGCGCCTCTCTGGCTCTCCTGAGGCCAGTGCCTTGTCCTTGGACACAACTGCAGCCTCTCTGGAACTCTCCTTTCACTACTCCTACAACACAGCATGACTCCTGTTCCACACAAGGTTTCCTTAAATCCCACGTCCTACCCAGCCCAGACTCAGCCTTCGGGAAGGCCCTTCTCCCACAGGCTCTCTGGCAGCAGGCTTTGTTCCTCACTTGGAGAACACTTGTTAAAACTGAACAACGTGTGTCCCAGGGATTTCTATCATATTTCTGAACTTTGAATACATGAAATCTGAGCTAATTATACACAAATTAACCACTGAAAGTTAGTGATTAGTGATGAAAATGCTAATGTTCTTATTTTTCCCTAAAACTGTGGATGCAAAGCTCTACAGAGAACCCAGCCAATATTAGATCTGAAACAGACTGTAAACGCAGTATGTTATTTAATGCTGAGCCTGTAATAGCTGCAGAACTCTGATGAGTGGATGTGGTTTTGACATCTATTTTCCCAGAATCTGAAAAGTATTTTGCATAAAAGATTGGTCTTAAAGCAAATACTCGAAGAGTTTACATAAACACATAAAACTCCAACCTTTGTTTTTAATGAGCAGTTTTTTATTCCCATCTCTCAGAAAAAAAAAACTGCATGAAATGAGAAGACAGATCCAGCTCCATAACCAGTGGTGGAGTGATTTGAGAAACTGAGTATCCAGATGTTTAGAGACCCATGTGTTTTCAGAGATTAGTGGGAACTGTGGTAGATAAAATGGATTTCTTGTCCCAAGACAAGACACAGACCTTCTCCTTTGAAGCAGTGTGTTATTCTATAAATCTGGAAAAAAAATAAATTCATATGTGAACACATAACACAATCAGATAAAAGGAGACCTGGTGGTTACAAAGTCAATTGTAAATTTCATGTTGCCTTTAACTCTGCTCTAGAGCACCAGTTTATCAAATTTCAAAACTTGCTCCATTAATTCTTGATCTGAGATGGTCCTAAATGAAGCTTTAAGATGTGAGTCACAGGGACAAAAACATAGTTGGATATTAAATAAGTTTTTTTTCCTTGATAAGATTGCAAAGGTGAGCTAAATGGTTAAATTACTTTTTCTTTTGGTTGGGCTATATATAAATTCTGTGTGGTAACCACAGTATTTTATGCTGCCATCTGGCCCTAGCTGGTTTGGCTCAGTGGATAAAGTGCCAACCTGTGGACCAGAGGGTTCCGGGTTTGATTCTGGTCAAGGGCACATGCCTGGGTTGCATGCTAGATCCCCATGCGGGGTGTGCAGGAGGCAGCCAATCGATTATTCTCATCATTGATATTTCTATCTCTTTTTCCCTCTCCCTTCCTCTCTGAAATCAATAAAAAAATAAGTTTTTTAAAAATTGGGTGACAATGTGTGGTTTTGATTAATAATTAATTTAAAATTATATTTGGTAAACAAATTTTCTCAAAACCTGAAATCCATGACAGGGTTGTAATAATGAAAGGGGAATTCATAAAGATACATGGGTAATAGAGAAAAGACTTATAGTCAACCAGTCTTCGATTGATGAATAATTTTACCAGAAATTCTGACACTTTTGGGATTACCCTAGTACAACTAGCACCTTCTTTATCCATTCATTCACCTATTGATGGACACTTAGGTTACTTCCATAACTTGATTATTGTAAATAATGCTGCGAGGAAAGTAGGCAAGCATGTATCTTGAATGACCCAGGGTTACAGGAAATTACATACAGGTATTCACAAAGGTGGAGTGACCCTTGAAGATGAAGTTTCAATTGCTTGGGTAAATTCAAGAAATGTGTGTGCATGTGGACCTATATAGTTCAGACTTGTGTTGGGCTGTATTTCAAAGGGAATCTTTTGTTTACTAATACTGTGGAGAGCCAGGCAAAAGCACTGTGCTAGGTACTGGGGAAAGTGAGGCATGTCCTGTGCTTGGGATACTCTGCCTGCCTTCAGACCCATTATCTGCCCTGCTCTGTGCCCTGGGGGCTGGCCCCCCAACAACCACTTGGCCTCCCTGACTTCTGGATTCTGACTGGAGAGAGTCAATGAGTCACCAGCAGAAGGTCAGCAGGCAGCAGGAGAGAGAGAGGCCAGGGTGTTTCTCCCCTGTCTTCCTCATTACTTGCCCTGATGTGCAGTCAGTTACTTCTCCCGGTGGCCACTGTTCCTGTCAGGTAGAGCCTCTGCAATGGCTCCATCTCCTGCTAGATTCTGGTAACTCTCTTGCACTTGACTTGAGAGTTAGGGGCAATGATCGTTTCCCACTGCAGTGAGACCTCAGATACTTTGTCCTTGCTTGTTGGAGTGACTAACTGCTGACACCTCTAAAAAGCCCTTAATTAAACTTTCCTCAACTAAACTCTACTTTGATGAAGTCTACTATTCTCTGCAGGATCCTGCCTCATAGAGGTCCTGCCCTCATTTTGTTCACCAGACAAGTCAAGAAGCTGTGAGCACTTGGGGTGAGCAGCTCTGTGATGAAAATCTAGGTTCTGGCATACTGGGTTAGAAGTTCACCAACAGAAGGAACAACAGGAAGAATGTAAAAGCGGAAGTTCTAACAACCACCAAAACAAACACATAGAGGTCACTGCACTAAACCATTCTTTCAGCCTACATTTACTTATTGAGAACTATTACAGGTAAAGACTTGTGTGGGAGAATTGGAGAATTTAACATGGGAGAATGAGAGCAATTCAGTGCGATTAAAGCTAATAAAAATAAAAATTAAAAATTAGCAGGAGTCACTGTACAGTGTAAAAACTCTCCAATAACCCCCCAATCCCTGAAGAGGGTTGTCAGCTAGAGGCTAATTTACATACTGAGTAGCAGGGCATTTCCTCTACATTTTCTCTCCTTTCTAAAGCTGTTCTGGGTTGAGCATGACAAGAGTAGGGAGATGTACCCCGAGTAAGGTGCAAGCTGGCTCCGCACTGCAGGGTTAGGGGTCTCCTTCAAGCACAAAAATTGCAGCTATGCCTTCATTTTTCTCAACTCTACTGGGAAGGAGAAAAGTGCTCTACTGGGAAAAGTGCTCCAAGGCACTTGCTGCAGGGAATTGTTATCACTGACTCTCCCGCTGCTATGCTATGAACTGGCTCAAAACACATGGGCCTACCTAGATACTGCTGCCTGCCTCCCTCTTCTAAGTCCTAAAGAGGAAACCAGTCCTTCTGGATCAAGAGCCTTTCATTTATGCATTTATTTCAGAAACACTATTGGACATCTACTCTTGACAGCCACTCTGCTAGCAGCTGACACATGAAGGAACAAACACACATGCAGAATACTACAGTGTAACCTGTCGCACACAGTGGCAGCATGATGCCAGGGTACTGAGAGAGCAGAGGGCACTGAGGTCTGACGAGTAATCTTCTGGGGAATAAACTAGACTAAAACCTAAAGGATAGGCAGTGATTTGCTAAGACAAGGGGACATGACACGAGAATATCTAGGAAGAGGAATAGCAAAAGAGAAAGCAAGGAAGAAAATGAGACCCCAGAATGGTGGGTGCAGGGGGAAGGCAAGATAATAGTGTTACCTGGCCAGTGTGCCTTTGAATGATTTTTAAGTTGAGTGATAGGGTCAGATTTGCCTTCAAGATGCCTCAGCTGGAGTCTGTGAGGGTGTAAGTCTGAGGGAATAGAATAAGAGTGGGGGACACGGAATTTCCCAAAATTCTCTTGCAATTTCCTTGGACAAAGTTAATAGGATAACAAATTCTCTTTAAGTACTGGAAATCCCCCCCCCAACAAAAAAAAAGGGAAAACAAAGTTATTCACCCAGACATTTTTTGGTGAGTACACTTAAATTTAAATTTAAAAACTCAGGCCCTGGTTGATTTTGCTCAGTGGTTAGGGCCTCAGCCTGAGGACCAAAAGGTCACGGGTTTGATTCCTAGTCAAGAGCACATATCTCGGTTGCAGGTGCAATCGCCGGCCCTGGTTGGAGCGTGTGCTGGAGGTAACCAGATGATGTTCCTCATCTCTCTCTCTCTCTCTCTCTCTCTCTCTCTCTCTCTCTCTCTCTCACTTTCTTTAAAAAGAAATGGGAAAAAATATCCTCAGATGAGGATTAAAAAATATTTTTTTCATTCAACAAATCTAAATAAGAGGAATGTCATGAGCCTCAAAGTGTTACAAAGTTTGTAACACTGAAAGTTGAATTAGTTACCAGTAAGTCCATGATATTTAGATCCTGAATCCTGTCTGTGTCTTCAGGGCAAACAAGACAGTGAGAGACAAACCCCTTTCTTCTTAAAAGAAAGGGGACAGTAAGAAAGAGTCCTGCTCTGGTGGGAAGGAGGAGATCGCAGCAACAAGACCTGACCCTGACCACAGAGTGCACCTGTGCTCGGCAGGATCCACCCTTTCCGGGCTGGCCCATGTCTCTCACTCCCACATGAGCAGAGGCTCAGGTAGAGCTAGTTCACAGGTATGGGGCATTCCCTGTCCCTCCTACACATGCTGCCCATGCTGGTATCGTGAGGTGGCCAGCTCTGAGGCATGAGGTGAGAGAATGAGATACCAGGAAGTTGGTGCTGCTTTCTACTTTGCTCTCAAAGGGCTTTACTGCATTTTAAATTACAGAAATAAAGAGCTGTGAATTTGGGCAATCTTGAGCTTTGAGGATTTGGATGAGCCAGGCCAAGACATGCTACAATAAGCAGGGACATTTATTAGATGGTTTTTGCAGTGTTGGGGCAGGAGATGCAGGAACAGGCCAGGGAAGAACATGCTAGCAGGGAAGAGGGAGAGGGAATTGATTGATTCATTTTCAGGATTGGAAACCAAGAGGCCTTGATAATTCACTAGATGTGGAGACTAGTGTAGAGGGAGGAATTCAGGGTGATGCTTTCCAGCTTGAGTGGTTGGGGGTCACAAACTAAAATGAAGAACCAGCTTTGGAGACAATGAAGGGTTCACTTTGGTCCTGTTAGTTTAAGTTAACTATGGAGCATCCAAGAGCTCTATTCCCCATAAGTTGGAGAGTTCATCTGTATGTGTAAGGTCAAAATGCCAAACAGTTCTTAGGGCAAAGTAGTAGAACAGGACTTTTGTGGGAATTTTGAAAGTGAAAAAATGTGCTTGGTTAAAGATAGACTTCATATTAGCAGTCTCCTAAGCAAGGGGAGGAGATACCGGGCAATGATTAGCTGTTTCCCTTTTAGGGACTATTTCTACAAGCATTGCCTGACCCCCTCTATGCATGTTCTCTGTCTGGTAGCCATGGGATAACTAAGCCTCTGATAAACCTAGGAAGTTGCCAAGTTTCCCCATTTTACCCTTTCTACAATTAAAGGCAATAACTTATGTAAAATGAGAGGTTCCCCATGGTTTAATTACTTAATAAAGCAACTCTAGGAAAATTTGACTTTTTTCTTTAATCACAGATGTTATAATGGTATGCGTGGAATTTTAGGGGGGGGGGGTTGTTTGTTTGTTTAGATTTCAGATAGACAGCTGTGCAAATTAGATTAGAATTCTGCCATGCCCAGCGTCCTAGAAGCAGTAAGGGCGGAAATAGGGCCACCTCCTGTGCTAGGGTTGAGGTCCTAAAAGCCAGGCCTCTCTCTCTTTCTCTCTTTCCAAGTTATTTGGTCCTCAATCTGGCTGACTCATTTGAGAGTTTCTCTTGATCTCAGTCAACCGCTTTCTAGGATTCCGGTGGCTTCCTCTTGAGAGTATATTTCCATGATTCTCATTTGCCAGAATAAAAACTAGCAAGGGTCTCCAAATTTGCAAAAGTAAAGCACCTTTTATTCCTAAGGAGACACTCCTCCGTTCTCTTTTCCAAAGTAAAGAGAAACTAAGCTTATGATTATCTCAGATCTTCCATTCTAATTAGAATCTTTGAAAGTTAGAGCTAGATGGGACCTCAGGAAATTGGTACCAAGAGTTTTAAACAGAAGCTTGCTAAATCAGGGCACCACATCATGCTTTTGACTAAAGTTGTAATCCACAATCAGAACCCAATATTTGCACTGTATGGAGCACTTTTTGTAGAAAACTTTAACAAAAGGTTTTGTTGAACGAATAGTACTGCATTTGGGGCATGCCAAATAGTTATGTAAGCATACAATTCTTTGACAAAACTTGCATTGAAATTTATAAAATGCCAGCAAAGTTAAAACACTGTTTTTTCCACATGTGCAATTGCAAACTCAAGTAAACATGATTTCTCATTAAAATATTGACTAGCATTTTAAGTGAAAATATTGTTCATTCACAGTAGAAAAAATAAATTAAATCTGAAATTAAATATTGGACTAGCAAGAAGAGCAGTTTCCAAGAAGATGTCATGCTGCATCAGTCAATTCTTTGGCTAACATGATGATGTATCTCATATGCTGGACACTTAACATAGCCAGGAGTATTCATAATTCAATTATGAAATTATCTAGGAATACATGCATCATGTTCATTGAACACACTGTGTTCTACTTGGTTCTGTTTTGAAGAAAGAACTTGGAGCAGAGTCCCTATCTTCTGAAATGTCACATGTAGAATGGGTTGAATTCTCTGGGAAGCATCGGTCACTTCTTTGTAGCCTATGGGGGTACTGACAATGTCAGAGAGAAGCAAAAAGAACCATGGAACCTAAGGCTGATTGCCTGGGGTAACAGGGAGTTTCACTTTCCTCCGTGAAGGGAATCCAACTCTCTGAGAAACAAAAAGATGGACAAGTATACGTGCACAAAGGAGGTAAATACCATAAATAGTTTATGAGACCCAGGTAGCTAGTTATTACCGAGGAATACATAGAATCCTATTAAGAGGAGTGAGAAACAAGAAAGGAAATGCTGGCGGAAGGAACTTCTGCAGACTGGAGTTGAGGTCATGGGGAAGGAGCCTTCCTGGGAAAGCTCGACAGTGTGTTTCTTCCTCTGGGTGACAAGCATATCGGTCTTGGTGATAACTAAAGCATGTTCTTTTCTGGATGAGTGTCTGAGCAAGCTGACCATGTCGAGAGAAATAAACATACAAAAATGTCCATAAGAAATTAGCAGTCTTCAGTTTCATGAAATTAAACAATTGCATTAGCATTTTGAGGCAAATATGCTGGCCTTTTTCCAATTCCCAGCAGGAGATAGTCAGCTTTTCCAAATTACAGGCCTTTGACATGTGGTTCCTTCACCTGGAAGAATTTTGCTTGAATTGACTTCAGAGTGTCTTTCCAAGGCACCTTAGAGAAATATGAAAACTCCTTCCCTTTCTTCTCCTTTTTTCTCTAACAATACCCTGGGCTTTGCCCCATATAACACATCACACATTTAAGTGTTATATATTTATTTATTTACTTTCTTACAAATGGCTCTCTTACAACATGATGTGCTGCATTAATGCAGAGACCATGTCAGTGTGATTCACTTTGAACTATGTATTTACCTATCCCAGAGCTTGGTACAAAGTGGAAGCGGGGAGAAAATATGGAATGAATGAATACCTTTCAAACATCATTTAAGGGATTAAATTCTAGATTATCTTTCAACAAGAAGGTGAATATTTCATTTAACATTCCTCCAGCTATTTCTTTCTCATTTATCCTTTGATTTAACATCCAAGAACTCAGTTTGACATTGTTTCATGGCTTCATTATCTAGAAATGAAAAGTACACAAAAAGCATCAATTTCTTACTCTTTCCTTAGAATTAGTGTTTGCAGATGATTTGAAAAACTATTTGTATGTAGGTTTCTCTGGGAAGATGGTTGAAGTTCTTTCTGTCCACTATTTGTCCATGACAAGTTCAGAAGTGAAAAATTATTCCACAAGATTTCACAATAAATATTAAATATATAATATTATGACATGTGTAACATTTATAAAAACAAGATTTATAGGAAGTTCTAGAAATAAAGTGAAGTTCATTTCAAAAATTGTGATCTCAGAATATTAATGTTAATTCCTCCTTAAATTTATTTCTTTTCATGTACTTATCCTATATAATAAAAAGTTAATATGGAGGAGAATACAAGATGGCGGCATAAGTAAATACCTACACTGCTGCCTCGCACAACAATTTCAAAACTACAACTAAAAGACAGAACGGACATCATCCAGAACCACAGGAAAGCTGGCTGAGTAGAAGTTCTACAGCTAGAGGGAAAGAGAGGGGCTCACAGAGACCCAGAGGAGCTGCAAAAAGCTGAGGTACGGAGACGCTCGCATGGAGAGAGTGGGTACCAGAGTACCTGGCTGGCTTTCTCTGGCAGGAGGGGAGACTCTCAAAGGCACTGAACCCCTTATCCTAAAGCCCAGATCCAGCTAAAACTCATATGGGGAGAGTTTGGACTATGAAAAGGGAAAGGTGTATGGAAATTTAGGGGAGTCTCAAAAGATCAGAGGCCTGGTGGCGCTCATGGCACTGCACAGAGGTCAGACTGCTGATTGTGCCGCTGGCTTTCGAGAGTGGATGAGAGACAGACCCTCCCAATGGTGCCATTTCTGTCTCCACTAAGCCCCAGTTTCGGGTGAAACCCTGGGGACCTAGATTCGTGTGGTCCTGAAGTGCAGGGGAGCCAGAAAGGCAGCAGTCTAGAGGCACAAGACAGGGATGCCCACTCTCACCTCTCCTGTTCGACATAGTACTGGAAGTATTAGCCATTGCAATCAGACAAGAAGAAGAAATAAAAAGCATCCAAATTGGAAAAGAAGAAGTAAAGCCGTCCTTATTTGCAGATGACATGACACTGTACATAAAAAAACCAAAGAATTCCATCCCAAAATTAATTGACTTAATAAATGAATTTGGCAATGTAGCAGGATACAAAGTTAATGCCAAGAAATCTGTGGCATTTCTGTACACTAATAGTGAAATTACAGAAAGAGAGACTCAAAAAGCAATCCCATTTACCATCGCACCAAAAAAATTAAGATACCTAGGAATACACCTAACTAAAGAGGTAAAAGACATATATGCAGAAAACTACAGGACACTGGAAAAAGAGATAGAGGAAGATGTTAACAGATGGAAGAGCATACGATGCTCATGGATTGGGAGAATCAACATCATTAAAATGTCCATACTACCCAAAGCAATCTGCAGATTCAACACACTACCCATTAAAATACCAATGACATATTTCACAGACCTAGAAAGAACTCTTCATATATTCATCTGGAACAAAAAAAAGACCACAAATAGCTACAGCAATTCTGAGAAAGAAAAATAAAGTAGGTGGGGTCTCAATACCAGATTTCAAGCTATACTACAAAGCAACTGTTCTCAAAACAGCCTGGTACTGGCACAAGAACAGACATATAGACCAATGGAATAGAATAGAGAACCCAGACATCCACCCAAACCACTATGCTCAACTAATATTTGACAAAGGAGGCATGAACATTCAATGGAGCCAAGATAGCCTCTTCAATAAATGGTGTTGGGAAAATTGGACAGACACATGCAAAAAAATGAAACTGGACCACCAACTTACACCAAATACAAAAATAAACTCAAAATGGATACAGAATTTAAACATTAGAAGGGAAACCATAAAAATACTAGAGGAATCCACAGGCAGCACAATCTCAGATATATGCCAAAAGAACTTCTTCACTGATACTGCTCCAAAGGCAATGGAAGCTAAAGAAAAAATAAACAAATGGGACTACATCAAAATAAAAAGCTTTTTAACAGCAAAAGAAACCATCAACAAAACAACAAGAAAGATCACTGTATGGGAGAACATATTTGCAAACGTTATCACTGATAAAGTTTTAATCTCCAAAATCTACAGCCAACTTATACAACTTAATAAAAGAAAGATGAACAATCCAATAAAAAAAAATGGGCAACGGACCTAAATAGAACCTTTTCAAAAGACGACAGAAGGAAGGCCAAGAGACACATGAAAACATGTTCAAAGTCATTAATCATCCAAGAGATGCAAATCAAAACGACAATGCAATACCATCTTACACCTGTCAGAATGGCAATCATCAACAAATCAACAAACGACAAGTGTTGGCGAGGATGCGGAGAAAAAGGAACCCTTGTGCACTGTTGGTGGGAATGCAGACTGGTGCAGCCACTGTGGAGAACAGTATGGAGTTTCCTGAAAAAACTAAAAATGGATCTCCCATTTGACCCTGTAATCCCACTCTTAGGAATTTATCCTAAGAAATCACAAACACCAATCAGAAAGGATTTATGCACCCCTATGTTCATAGCAGCACAATTTACAATAGCTACAATTTGGAAACAGCCTAGGTGCCCGTCAGCAGATGAGTGGATCAGAAAACTGTGGTACGTCTACACAATGGAATTCTATGCTGCCATTAAAAAGAAGGAATTCTTATCATTTGTAGCAACCTGGTTGGAACTGGAGAGACTTATGCTTAGTGAAATAAGCCAGTCAATGAA
>PVJN01027389.1:12882-28237 GCA_004026805.1 Lasiurus borealis
TAAAGAACATTATAAACTGATGAACAAAAGGATAGATACAGAGGCAGTAAAGCTTCAAACAGACTGTGAAATTACAGCAGGAAGATTAAAGTTAGGTGAGGTAGATAAGAGATCAATCAAAGGACTTGTATGCATGCATATAAGCATAACCAATGAACATAGACACTGGGGGGTTGGGGTATGCCTGGGAGGGAGGGGGCAATGGGGAGATATGTATAAAAAATTAATAAAATTTTTTTAAAAAAAGAAATGAATTTTAGACCAAGTGGCTTTACCTGGCTAGTGTGGCTCAATGGTTGAGTGTCAACCCATGAACCAAGAGGTCACTGGCTTCATTCCGAGTCAGGGCACATCGATCCCTGGTGGGGGGTATGCAGGAGGCAACTGATGATGTTTCTTTTTCATCAGTGTTTCTATCTCTCTATTTATCTCCCATCCTTTCTCTCTCAAATCAATCTAATGTATAAAAACTCAGGGTCCATAACATTCACAATAACTGAAGGCTTGACCAAACACCAGAAGTCAGTCAAACTGTCAGTGCTGGGTTGCTGCTAGTTGCGTGCAGTGACCCAGCACTGACTACCAAGGGGGCTGCAGATCAGGCCCTGAGAGAAACCCAGAGAGAGAGGCAGGGCCTTTAATCAGCCATTGCCTCTCTCTTTCTCTCTAGACTTTGCCAGCAGCCATGCCTGTTTCTCTCCAGGCATCCATGGATCAGCCTTGCCTCTCTAATCAGGCCTGGAGACACTGACTGGCATAGAAACTAATCAATCAGAACCAAATCTGGGTGAACTGTGGGGAGCCAATGGCTGCCTAGAAGGCAGAGCTTTGACACTGACTGGCATAGAAACTGACCAATCATAACCAAATTGGCCAGCAGGGGAGAGCAGTTGGGGGCAAGATTAGGCCTGGAGGGGAAGGCAGTTGAGGGTGAGATCAGGCTGGCAAGCAGGCAGAAGCAGTTAGGGGCAATCAGGCAGGCAGGCAGAGAAGTTAGGGGTGATCAAGCAGGCAGGCAGAGGGGTTAGGGGCAATCAGGCAGGCAGGTAGGTGAGCAGTTAAAAGCCAGCAGTCCCAGATTGCAAGAGGGATGTCCGACTATTTTTTTTTTGGGGGGGGGAAGGGGGATAAAGGTCATTATTCAACAAAGTGATCGTAGTGCCATCTCTGCACCAATCTCTTCTCCCATAGCAATAAGGGCAATCCCCAGCACAGCCACTCCCTGATGTGCTCCCATGTCCTTCTTTTCCTTCTTGTCTTTATTTTCCTCCTTTTCCTTGGAGTCAAAGTGTCCACTACAAATGTGGAGCAGTTGCTGCACCTTCAGTACATTTCCAGACCCTGCATAGGCACACACATCCACCAGTGTGTTGGCAAAACTTCGGAATGGCTCTGACACAACCTCCAGTGCAGCCAGGATTGCTTCAACGGCTTCTCCCTTCCCTAAGTGATTGAGGCCCAAACCAAGAGGAAGCCAATGGGCATAAGTGTCCTTGAGCTCAGTCTCTGACTTTTCCATGATGGTCTGAAGGATAGTGGAAGTGACATCTCCATTGCAGGATCCCACTGCTATCATTCCACAGGCTAGAGCTGTCACACCTGCCACCTCCATACTGGACTTGGAATCTCCCATCACAGGCAGCAGCAGTGTTAGAACATCTTCACGATTTGATCCAGCATAGGCCAAGCCTAGCCCAAAGATAGAACCAAGTCTCATAGTGTTGCTGTTGTGGAGAACATAGTCTGAGAGAAGTGCCAGAGCAGGGTCACACTCATTCCGGACCGCAGAGTTCACAATGCCACAGGCCAGGAGGGCTCCAGACTTGATGTAATCCTCAGAAGAATACAGGTACTTGTCAATCTGGGTGAGACCACCATCCACATCCCACAGCAGAATCATGCCAAGGGACGCAGCTGCACTCAACATTCCATGGTCCTTGTTCTTGTAAAGCCATTTGTTGCCATCATCAGTCAACAGCTTATCCTGGCCAAAGGCTGCATTCACAAAGCCATTCAAGAAAGAAGAGGCCAGGTTCACACGGGCAGAGTCCACTTGAGAGCCACTGCCCCAAACCTATTGTTCTCCAGGTGGGTTTTATATATGTCATCAGGCACCTTGGGCTCCATGATATCCAACCCCCGAGCTCATGCCAAGAAGTTGCTATTGAGCTGCACATTGGACATGATCTCTGTCAGGTCCTCATACTCCTCCACATCTTCACTCAGCTCCACAAACACCCCATGCCGGCCTAGCATGAATGCCATCTGCTTCTTCACTACCACATCCTTGCAAGAAGTGAAGATGTCTTCTACTAGTTCCATGTCATTGAACATCAATGCCAATCTGAGAGCTTCAGGGAAGCGACTGAACTTTCGGAACACACCCAAGGCACAGTGCAGTAGGGCAGAGTTCTCAGGCTCAGGCTGTGAGAGAAAACCTATTATCAAGTCCCATAGACATTGCTCCTGTCAGAGAAAAAAAACTCCTGAAGCACATACTCCTTCTTCAGAAAATTTAGGTTCATTACAATTTTATGAGGCCACTGTGGCTATATGGTCTCCCTCTCTCATGGGCTGAAACATCATTTTGCAGTGCACGACTGTAACTAATTTAACAAGACTGATATACTGGTAACTGATTTCTTCTTTTTCATAGACTTAGTATATCATTGTTTATATTAACCAAATTTTAAAAGTCATCTGGGCCTTGTTTTTTTACAGAGTTGATTTCAGAGGAAATTCACTGATGTAGACCTCAGGCTGGGAAGGATTTCTAACAATAGAGTTCACCTATGTTTTCTATAACAAATAGGAAGTGTAATTACATAACCTGGGAATTAGCAGAGTGAGAGGTCAACAATATTAACATTTAAAATTTATGTTTTCTAAGACTGTAATAATATATTTTGAGAAAACATACTTGTATTTTTAAATTGGAATAGAGATTAAAAAAGAATTTTAACCAGCTGCTACCTCTTAGGGCAGATATAGCATGGAAAGATGACATGTGTACTAGTATTTCCTAAAGAAATGTTCACCTTACTTAACATTATAAATTCAGTAACATGAATCGCGAATGGTCTTTAGCACTTTGTAAACATTCTTTTTTGGATTCAATTGTAAATATTTTTAAAAATCTTTGTTACAAATTAACTTGAATCTGGTTTAAAAATTGGCTAATTTTATGTGCAAGCTGAGTAGATTAGAAAATAAGGGAACTTGAAGGGCCCATTTCAATGATTAATTTTTAGAATCATCATTATATAATTAGGTGGATCTGGACCAGGGTGCAGATTATTGTCCAGCATATTAACACTGCAGAAAAGATGCCTTATAAGATAAATATAAAATTGCAGCTAGAATCACATTGCAATATGTATCTTAATGTTCAGTTCAATAAAGTAGAATTGTAAATCTTTAAGTCCCCATTTATTTAGCAATGACTCCATTTAACAAAAAAAGTTTTTAATTTGCTACAACTGTACTAACATTACTATCTATCTTTATCTATATATAATATACTAAAAATTCTTAATGAAGTTTGAATATTTTGCAAAATGTTTGTGGTGATATATTTTGTTTGAAGAGTCTATTTCATTTTGTTATTGAACATTTATTTGCTATGGATAAAGTATTGGGGTACCTGAAAAAAACACTGAAATACTTTATAAGAAAAACAAGCAAGCTAAGCATGGCAGAAATGGGGCTTTCAATAGAAGGATGTAATATAGCGTGGGCAGTCCTGCCTAGGCAAAATTGCCAGGTAATTGTGAGCCATTTTGCACAACAAATATTTCCCAATGAAAAGTGGCTTAAACCCAAGGTTGAAAGTTTTTCCTTTCATCAGTTTGTTGATCTAGGGTTAATCTAGGTTTGGGGGAGGGGAAAAGAAGCTGAACACTTGAAAAGAATATGGAATTCCTTTGTGAAATAACTTTATTATCAGCTAAGTTTAATTGATAACCCTCAAAGCACTTATAAATAGCCACAGTTTATAAAAATGTATGACATTTATATATATAAATATATAACATATATTCAATCTTTACCTCAGTACCACTTCAAGACATTTCTCTCTTTCATTAGCAATGTCTATTGTAAGGAATCTAGGAACAATTTAATGAAGGAAAAACTGTGCTTTCCCTCATCCTTCCATCCAAAACATTTTTAAATGGAAAAATGTGATAGACAATTTAATGTTTATTTTTTATCTTAAATTTCAAAAAAATACTAAATAAAGATTTCTAAAGCTATATATTAAATACAAGAGGCCTGGTGCACGAATCTGTGCACCAGTGGATTCCAGCAGGCCTGCCCCAATCATAGGGATTGGGCCAGGCTGGCTGGGGGTTGGGCCACAGACAGTTGACCAGCTGGCCTCACCTTCTGGTTGAACTCAGGGTAGAACTCTCGGTCCAGGGGACAATTTGCATATTAACATTTTTTTTCAGATTTTTAAAATTAAATCTTTATTCTTCAGATTATTACATTTGTTTCTCTTTTTTCCCCTCCATAGCATCCCTCCACCCAACTCCCACCCTTCTCTCTGCCCTTACCTCCCTCCCATTGACCTCATCCATAGGTGTATGATGTTGTCCAGTCTCTCCTTGTACATCTCTCACCACTTTCCCCCTGAGAATTATGAGTCCACTCCCTTTCTATGCTCCTGATTCTATTATATTCACCAGTTTATTCTGTTCATCAAATTTTTAATTCACTTAATTTTTAGATTCACTTGTTGATAGATATGTATTTGTTATTCATAATTTTTTGGCTTTTACCTTTTTCTTCTTCCTCTTCTAAAAGAGTACCTTTCAGCATTTCATATAATACTGGTTTGGAGTTGATGAACTCCTTTAGCTTTTTCTTATCTGTGAAGCTCTTTATCTGCCCTTCAATTCTGAATGATAGCTTTTCTGGATGGATTATTCTTGGTTGTAAGTTCTTGCTATTCATCATGTTGAATATTTCTTGCCACTCCCGTCTGGCCTGCATCATTTCTGTTGAGAAATCAGCTGACAGTGGTATGGGTGCTCCCTTGTAGGTAATGAACTGTTTTTCTCTTGCTGCTTTTAATATTCTCTCTTCGTCTTTTGCTCTTGGTATTTTAATTATGATGTGTCTTGGTGTGGTCCTCTTTGGATTCCTTTTATATGGGTTCTGTGTGCTTCCTGGACTTGTAAGTCTATTTCTTTTACCAGATGTGAGAAGTTTTCAGTCATTATTTCTTTAAATAGGTTTTCAGTATTTTGCTCTCTCTCTTCTTCTGGCACCCCCACAATTCTGATGTTGGTACGCTTGAAGCTGTCCCAGAGGCTCCTTACATTATCTTCACATTTTTGGATACTTTTCTCTTCTTACTTTTCCAGTTGAGTGTTTTCAGCTTCTTTATATTTCAAATTGTTGACTTGATTCTTGCCCTTCTCTAGTCTGCTGTTAGGACTCTGTATAATATTTTTTTATTTCAGTCAGTGTATGTTTAATTTCTAGTTGGTCCTTTTCCATCTCTAGTTGGACCTTTTCCATCTCTAATTGGTCCTTTTCCATCTCTAGTTGGATCTTTTTTATCTCTAGTTGGTCCTTTTTCATCTCTTCTTGGCTCTCGCTAACTTTATCCAACTTTTCTAGGATATTCTTGAAAAACCTTATAAGCGTGATTTTGAACTCTATATCCAGTCATTTGTTTTCCTCTATTTCTTTTGTTTGTGATCCCTTCCCTTGTCTTGGCATTTTCACTATGCCAGGAGAACTTTTGTGTTGGATTCAGCCTTATGATAGACTTGTAAAACTGCAGAAGCCTCTCTGTTGATCTTGGGATGGGTGGAGTCTCAGGGTTTAAGGGACCGCCTTGCCTTCCAGTTGGCCCCACCCATGACGGCGCTGAGTCTCACGTGACTGGGTAATGGCTGGAGCTGTCCTTGTACACTGCACAGGGCCTCTAAACCTCGGCCTTTCAGGCTTCCCTGCACTCCAAGACCACACGAGTCTAGGTCCCCAGCGTTTCACACGAAACTGGGGCTTAGTGGAGTCAGAAGTGGCACAGTTGGAAGGGTCTTTCTCCTGCCCACTCTTGAAAGCCAGCAGCACAATCATCAGTCTGTCCTCTGCACCTGTGCACCTCTCCCTTTTCACAGTCCAAACTCCCCCCATATGAGTTTTAGCTGGATCTGGGGTTTAGTGTCGTAGGATAAGGGGTTCAATGCCGTTGGGAGTCTCTGTTTCCCTCCCGCCAGAGAAAACCAGCCAGGTACTCCGGCACCCGCTCTCTCTACGCGAGCGTCTCCATACCTCAGCTTTTTACAGCTCCTCTGGGTCTCCGTGAGCCCCTCTCTTTCCCTCTAGTTGTAGAATTTCCACTCCGCCAGCTTTCCTGTGGTTCTGGATGATGTCCGTTCTGTCTTTTAGTTGTAGTTTTGAAATTGTTGTGCGAGGCAGCAGTGTAGGTGTTTACCTATGCCGCCATCTTAGATTCTCTCTCAATATAAACTTCTTTAGCCTTTGGTAGGACAACTTCTATTTCCTCAATGGAAAATGGTTTATTCAGTTCCCATAACACAGCTGCTTTGCATTTAATAACCTAAGAAATTGGTGAGAATGACAATGAGTTCTAATTATGTCTTCACAAATACAGATTCCCCAAATAATAAAAATATGGACAGAAGATTTCATATAACATTCTAATTTCCCCAAGATGATATTCATAAAAAAAAATAGGATTTCAATCATTGGAGGTCATCATGTGTGCACCCGTGTTTATAATATGAGAAAGTGTAGCCTAAATGATTGATCCACAGTCACACAGCACCTGAGCTACAGCCTTTCCAGCCCTTTGCTGTTTTTGCTTGTGGTAACATAATATTTCACTAAATTAGGTTCTGTTGCTACAGTTTCAAATGAACAAAACTGTCGTCTTTGTACCATTTATCCACACGGGCAAATTTATAAAACCTAATTTTATTTGATTTTTCTGCAACAATTTAAGCCAGAATTTAAGTGCTGTAGAATCATGTAGCAATGGGGAAGAAATTAAAATGAGCATCCTAGAGATGAAAGGAGCCATGAGCATCATGAAATTATAGACTGTGAGTTCTTGAGTGACTCAATCTGCGACTTTGCATCTGTGTATCTCTTTTTTGGCAGCAAGCCCAGTGTTTACATCTCATAGGTCTTGATAATTAGGCAAGTTAAAGCTTCTCATCTTACAGAAGAGGAAATTGAGGTTCAACTGGTTTTATGTATAGTCATTCAAGGAAATTGTTTTGCTGAGATTATCAAATTGAGAGAAAGAGAGAGAGAAGGTATCTGTCTTCCCACACCCCAAACTGTCTAGGAATCCTATAAAACATCATAATTATTTTTTACAGATGCAAAATAAGTTATCCTTCATCTTGTCAAATAATGCAACACTCCTACATGACTCCTTTATATGGTCACATGGCTCTTTTGCAAAGAGATTAAATGTGAAAAATAATATTCTAGAAACAGATGGGTGGCTAAAAGCCATCAGTGACTTAAATTAACATTCATCTTAAGCCAATCTAAGGAAAATGTTATGGGTCACATTGTATTTTGGCCCAATGTTGAAATTAGAATCACATACCACAATTCCACACAAATTTCAACTGGATTAATAGTTGAGGTTTATTTTTAAAATCAAACAATTTTATCAATCAGTAAGGACATAAATATCAACTATCTGGAGCAGAAAGAAAGTTTTAGGTGTAAGCATGACAGAAAAAAGTCAGAAAGAAAACTTCTAAAAATGAAAAAATTTTTTATTGAGAAACAGTAACTAAATCTTCCAAATTTAACTAATTTAAGCCAGTCTGAGGAAGAAAAATGTATACAGCAAAAATGACAAAATAAGCATTTTTGATACATACAATACTTAATTAAGTTTCTAAAGAAAGTATGAAGATGTCCACTCCTACTACTTCTGCCCTCCTATGCATCAAATTCACATCCAGAGACATGAAAAGAATAAGGAGAAAAAGCCAAGTTCATCAATACACTGTGAAGTATTTGTTTTCCTCTTTTATAAAAAGACCTTTAATGAAAATAATAACATAATTATTTAAAGTTGGTAGTGACTTTTACTTAAAGAAAAAATAGGCAATGTTATATATGTCAACATTTAAAAAAAATAATTTGCAAAATATATCAGGATACTTAATAACATTTTCTTTTATTCTTGCAAATAGTCACATTTTTAGCAAATTTATTGAAATACCTTTGAGATATAAAAATTATTCATATACAAAAAATATAACTTGATAGTTTGATATATGTATATATGGTATCAATCAAGATCACCACAATCAAGTTAAATGACATATCCATCACCTCTACACAGTTACTATGGTGTGTGTATATGTGGGGGGGTGGAGGGACCTAGAGGGGTGGTTGTCTGTGTGTGTTGAGATTTAATTTAATATATATCCCCTTAGCATATTTTAATTAATTTAAGATATAACCTATTAGCATAAATACAATATTGTTCATTATAATCACCATAGTATATATTGATTTCCAGAACTTATTCATCTTGAATAACCAAAATTCTGTACCCTACTTAAGAATATTTCAAAATTTTCACCCTATAATCTTGTTTTAAAATCTACTTTAATAAAATGGTAAATTCAGAAAAATCTTATTTCACTTAGCATAATAAAAGGAAAAAAGAAACATACTGAAACAATAAAAAAAAAAAGAAAAATCGCTGAAACCGGTTTGGCTCAGTGGATGGAGCGTCGGCCTGCAGACTGAGGGGTCCCGGGTTCGATTCCGGTCAAGGGCATTTACATTGGTTGTGGGCGCATCCCCAGTGGGGGGGCATGCAGGAGGCGGCTGATCGATGTCTCTCTCTCATCAAAGTTTCTAGCTTTCTCTCCCTCTCCCTTCCTCTCTGTGAAAAATCAATAAAAAATATATTTTAAAAAAAGAAAAGAAAAATCTTAATATAGATTAGAGGTCAACATAGCACGATTTATAAAGAGAAACAAGTAACCAATATGTGCAAACAAATCCTATATAATAAAAGACTAATATGCAAATCAACTGAACTGTGGAACCACCAGTTCCTGTGACACTCATGGGCCACAAGAGTGCAGATGCTCAATGCAGGAGCTGCCCCCTGGTAGTCAGTGTGCTCACACAGGAGGAGCACCCTCAGGCAGAAGCTGTGGCCAGTGCAGCGGTGGTAGGAGCCTCTCCCACCTCTGCTGCAGTACTAAGGAAGTCTGACTGCCCGCTTAAGCCCACTCCCCACAGGGAGCAGACATAAACCATCAGTCAGACATGCTCCAAGGGCTCCCAGACTGCAAAAGGGCACAGGCCGGGCTGAGGGACGCCCCAAGTGCATGAATCTAGTGCACTGGGCCTCTAGTATGTAAATAAAAATAAAGGAATAAAGAAGTAAACTGTGGTAAATATCAATGTAATATAGTATAGGTCCAATTTAACATATATTTTTGCCTAATGCAGAATTAGGCATTAGGGTTAGCCCTGTGGCCAAATTAGAACCACCAGGTAAAAGCCCCAACAGTCAGTCAGGCTTGAGTGTGAGCCATTGTTTTAACTGCAAAGGCTGAGACACCAGGCCCGCCTTGCAGGCATCTTCAGACAAAGTGAAGCAGCTGTGGACACACTAATACTGTATTCTGAGGCTCAGTCTTCAAACCAAAGAAACTAAACTTTTTTTTTTTTCAGGAAATAGTGGTATTGAGTGAGGTTTAACATCAGTATAAGTTTTATGGTCCTAATCCCTTCTCCAGAAAAACTGATTGGGTGATAAAATGTCAAAAGCTGCAATGTGGAAGGTAACATATTAAAAAAAAAGTTCAGCTAAAAAAGTTCACAGTCATGTTGGACCATACAGCACATCAGCCCTAATTTTAGGTTTGGAGGAGTTGCCAGCTGAATGTCTTGCAAACCTTCCCACAGTGTTTCTATGAAATTCTGGGGCTATCACTCAGGATCCTGAATCTCCTAAATGCTGTGAGCCTGCTGCCACTCAGGAACCTCCAAAGACACGTGTGAATCTCCAAACACCCATGACATGTCCTGTGCCCAGAACAGAATGCACAGGAAGAGCTTTGAGAAGTGGACTGCAGGAGTGAAGGGCTCCAGTGCCAGACACGCCTGCTCAGGACCTGGGGCCTCGCTGGATATACAGGACCTTGGCTACTGCACTCGGTAAATGGGAATAACAATCAGTAAGTTACTCGCCTGTCCTGGGGGTCGGTGGTGAGGGTCCTAAAGCACTTCCTACACTGCCTGGATCATAGTCAGTAGGAAACAGGGTTATTATTAACTAGGTTCCCATTGGCAACCAAAGGTTCAGATTTTAAAATATTTAAAATGTAGCCACTTGGGACAGAATGACCTGGAGTCCAGGCTCAGAAAATAACTGATTTGCAGAAATCAACTATGCAGTCCCAGAACCTCCCCTCAAAGCTTGGGGCTAAGACTCTCCTGCACTGCAGGTGCCTCCAGAAATTCAGGTGGAGCCAAGGGGCACAGTATGATCCACAGGACTGTTTGCCCAGGACCAAGGGGGTCCCAGGACGCAAGAAGTCAGTGCTAAACCCAGGAGAGTCCCAGGCAATGGGGACTGTCACCCTGTGCACGCTCAGCACCACCTCACTTCCCTGTGTGTGTGATCCACGGGGTCCTGTCCGCTCCTGAGCTTCAGCCCTGACCCTCCACCTTCAGTGGCAGCTTCTGTGCTGGACACCAGCCAGGCCTCTGTGCACCGGGCTCAGAGGACAGCAGGGAGGAGGACAGGGCCCCTGCTGTCAGGAGAACTGGGTGAAATCTCTGCTCCACCGCGACTGTCAGTGCTGTGGCCACACACTCAGTGCTCTGAGCTTCGGGAGAGAAATCACCTGCTTCCAGGCGTGTTGCGCCTAAGGGAGGTCCTGTGAGTGGAAGCGCCGGTTACAGGGTCACACACTCAGAAAAGGACAAGAGGCTCACTCCAAGACGGAGCCAGTAAGAAAGGGGCCCGTGTGCACGGGGAAAGGACCTAGTTTATTGCTGAATCATTCTTAATAGCAGAAACGGCCATGCAATTACAACCCGAGCAGCACGCAACTGCTAGTCACCCGGAATCACCCAGAGCCAACGCCAAGCATCAGGGTGCGGCTTTATCCCGGCCTTTGTTCCTCAAGTTTTCTCTCCAACAGGCGGCTCGGGCGGCGGCAGGCTGGGGCCCGCCTTTGCCCAGGACTCCGCCAGCCTGCGAGGACGGCCCCGCTGGGAAGAGGGGCGGGCGGGTCTGCGCACCCCTGCGCTCTCCGGCCAGGATTTGGCTCCTCCTTTCCAGGACGCGGGGGCAGCTCGCAGAGCCGCTGGGTGGGAGGGTGCCGGGAGGCTCAGAAAACGCCCTCCCGCGCTCACCTGCCCGGGAAGACGCCCACATTTCCTAAGGGGGGGCTCCGCCTCCGCTCCTCCTGACTCCCCACCGCGCGGCCTCCCGCTGAGCGCGCGCTGCTGACTTTCCACCAGGGAGGCAGGAATCTGGGCAAACACAAATGCCGGCTGCAGGTTCCCCTCACGACCTCCCTTTAGGAAATCCCAGGGAGAAATCGGTGCTCCGGGGACCTGGCTGGGGAGGGAGGAAATGAGCGGGCGCAGGGCCCGGCCACGCTTCCCCGGTGGCGGAGAGGAGCGGGGCTGGGCCTCGCAGAGCAGCTCAGCCACAGGCCTCGCAGCGGCGGGAGGGGCCTGCGAGGAGCTGGAGGCCGCGGCCTGGGAGCAGGGCCTGCGGCTCCGGGAGGCGCTGCAGGCGCAGCTACTTCAGCCACGTGCTCTCTGTTGCCATCTCTTCTGGCTCCCCCCAGGCTTCTCCGTCCACACGGAGCAGGACTCCAGAACGCCAGCTCCAGAAGCGGCTGCAGAGGCATCCTCTGAGGTCCCAGGGCTGCAGCAGGTGGCTCTGCGCAGGCCTGTGAGGCTCACCGTCCGCCCCTTTCCCCCCTTCTCCCACCCCATCCCCATCCCGGCCCCCAGAGCCTGGCCGCCATCTGTTGTGCATAAGCCTTTGGGAAGCAGGGCGTTTCCTCTGGGCCCGAGTGGGAGGGGGAAGAACTGCCTTGTGTTTTCTACAGAAGTAGAAACATGAGTGAAAGAAACTCAAGAAGAATTTTCCAACGTTAAATTGAAAAAATTACGGAGCTTTTGAGCTGCTTATCATTAAAAGGGCAGAACCACCTGCAGGTAAGAGTACAGGGCAGCCGAGACCGGTTTGGTTCAGTGGTTAGAGCGGAGCTTGCGCACTGAAAGGTCCCAGGTTCGATTCCGGTTGGGGGCTTGTACCTTGCTTGGGGGCACATCCCCACTGTGGGGCGTGCAGGAGGCAGCTGGGCACATCTCCAGCTGTGGGGCGTTCAAGAGGCAGCTGATCGGTGTCTCTCTCTCATCGATGTTTCTGACTTTCTATCTCCCTTCCTCTCTGTAAAAAATCAATAAAATATATTTAAAAAAAAAAAAGAGTACAGGGCAAACCTGGGAGGACAGAACAGCCTTAGTATCATCTCTGACTGTACCAAAAAAAAAAAAAAATTGAATTACCATTCAATTTAAATGGGTGACTTGCATAGTAGGTGAATTATACCACAATAAAGCAGTTTTACAAAGACAGAGATTGGCAGAGTGTGTTTTAAAGCCTAACTTAGGATATGTTGTCTATAAGAAATTCACTGTGTATATAGGCAAGTTAAAAGAAAAGAGATGAAAAATATATCATACAAACATTAGTCAAAGAAAGCAGGAGTGGCTATATTAATATCAGAAAAAGTATACTGCAGAGAAAATAAAGTTATCAGAGACAAAGAGGAACATTATACAGTGTGGGACAATGAAGGTTTATAGTTGTGAGTATGCAAAACACAGAACTTATTCTTGTATTATTATTTATTAATGGTATTATTTTCCATATGAACAACTGTAAACCTACTTTTGCACTACCCTGTATATGATAAAAGGGCAATCTACTTAAAAGAGATGACAATCTAAATGTGTATGCACTAGGACTGCAAACTTCTGAGAAAAATCTGATCGGACTAAAAGAAAAAAAATAGACAAATGCATAGTTTTAGTTAAAGGCTTTAATATCCCTTTGGAAAAATTGAAAGTTAAATTAGGAAGAAGGTCAAGGAATAGAAGAACTCACAAAACTGTCAACCAAGGGGACCTAAGGGACCATTTCTCAACCTCCACCCAAAGGCAGCAGAATACACATTCATTTCCAGCACCCACAATACATATCCCAAGATATCCTGAGCCATGACACAAATCTCAAAATCTGTAAAAAAAAACCTAAATCATACAGAGTGTCATCTGACCACAATAGAATCGAACTAAAAATCAATAACAGAAATTGAACTAGAAATTAGTAACAAATTAAAGAAAGAATCTCTAAACACTTGGAAACTAAACAACACACAAATAATCTATAGTTCAAAGAAGACGCAAGGAAACCTTTTAAAAATACATTGAACTGAATTAAAATGAAAAAACAACATCTTGACATTTGTGTGATGCAGCTTAAAGTGGCACTGAATCTAATACAGTGGTACTTTGAGATACGAGTTTAATTTGTTCCATAACCTTGAGGCGTGGGAAACTATGAGACGCTCGAGTCGTGGTAAGCTGGTGGGTCGTGTGCAGCCAGGCGATCGGTGCAATTACTCCTATCTCAAATGTTGCTCGTATTTCAAAGCAAAAATTGCTCGCTCGATGGCTCGTATCTCAAAAATCTTGTATGTTAGGGCACTTATATCTCGAGGTACCACTGTATATGTAGTACTAAATGTCTACATCAGGATAGAGGGTAACTTGCAAATCAATAAACCATTCTTATACTGCATGATCTCAGAAATAAGAGTTAAAACAAGCAGAAGGAAGAAAAGAAAATAATAGCAGAAATCAAAAGAATAAAGAGGGGAAAAATCCATGAAATAGAACTGGTTCTTTGAAAAGATCAATAAAATTAACAAATCTCTGGGGAAAAAAAACCGAAGAGAAAAATCATCACTATCAGGAATAAAACAGGGTCTAGCACTACTACACTGCAGACATAAAAGAATAATAAGGGAATACTATTAATAACTGTATACACTAAATTTGACAACAGATATTAAATCGACTAATCCCTGAAAATCTCAAACTACCACAACTTACCAAATGTGAATTGATCATTTAGATAGCCCTATAAATATTAAAATAATAGAATTCATATTTTAGAACATCCCCCCCCCCAAAAAAAAAAAAAACCCTGTAGATCCAGATGGTTTTACTAGGGAATTTAAAGAATTAACACCAATTCTGCACAATATCTTTCAGAAAATAGAAGATGAGGGAACAGTTTTATAAAATTAGTATAAAGGTGACACCAAAATCAAAGACAGTGCAAAGGAAAAAATAACACCAATAACTCTCAAGAAATATAGACACAGAAATCGTTAGCAAATCATTAGCCAAATGAATCTGGCAAGATATAAAAGGAATTATACACCAAGTGGGATTTGTTCCAGGTATGTCAGGCTGGTTCAACATTTGGAAATTAATCAATATGAACCACCATATCAATACCCAAAGAAGAAAAACCATATGACCCAGAAAGAACACTTCTTCTTTTTCCTTTTAGCTAAAACTTGCCGACTGGTATTGCCTTTCATTGGAAATGTATTTCCTTGTTCTCATTGTTCACCAGGATTCTGGGTCTTGGTCAGGACTCTCTTAGTTCATTCACATAAAGTGATTTTTCTCAAATCCCAATCCTGACTGTGAGGCTCCTTAAGCAAACTGTTTTCACTTTACCTGAGTAACCTCAGCATACCAAGATGTGAAGAACTTATGTTAAAATACTAGATAAAATAGTCTAGTAGCATCCTAATTCTTCAACAGTGGGACACATATCCTATCTAATAAAAGAGAAACATGCAAATTGACCGTACCTCCATAAGCCATGCCTGCCAGCCAATCAGGATCGAGTATGCAAATTAACCCAACCAATATGTCGGTTAATTTGCATATCCAGAGGCAGAGGGAAGACTGAAGACAGCATAGAAGAAAGCCAAGCATTGCAGAGGGGAGCAAAGCTTCGGGGAGACAGTGAAGGGAGGGAAGCAGCGGGACAGCAGAGATGGGAGGGAAGCAGGCGGGATGGCAGAAAAGGCCACAGGAAGCCTTATTCTTACAGGAATCTTCCTGCAGCAGGCTTCTAGTCTACACTAATAAAAGGGTAATATGCTAATTAGACCAGACATCTTCTGGACAACCTTCAGGACCTCCTTCCTGACAAAGCTGGGTCCTGGCAAAGCCATCCGTGGTCCTGGGCACTTTCAGCTAT